>ML831314.1:29189-54678 GCA_009831015.1 Picea engelmannii
CGAAATAACCATGTAGTTTCTCGGACCAGTCCCTGCTTAAAAACAGACCATACACTTCTGGAATATCCACCACAATTATATCAATAACTTGATGAACCTTAGGGTTAGACGATAATCTAATAAGCACATTATTTAGTTCGCTTATAACTTTGACATTTGTCCGATCAAGTTGTATGATTTTTAAAGAAGAGGGTTCAACTTCAGTGTTTATCTTTTGGCAAACAGACCAAGGCATTACATTAGATGACGCTCCCGAGTCTACCATACAATTATGCACGTTTCTATTAAAGATCTTGAAAGTTAATATGAAAGGAGGTACGTTCTTGCGAGTACTAAGAGTAGTAGTTGGTGACCCTTTACTTGCAATTTCTAAAGCTACTTTATCTACATTATTTACATTATTTACATTACTTACAGGAAGGCTTCCTTTATCTTGAGGATCAAGATTGTTTTTAGTGGAAGTCTTCTGAGGGACTTTGCTTTGCACAACCTTGTTACCATTAGAATTACCATTCTTGCCGTTTTCTGAAATATTTTGCAACATTTTTTGTAACAAAAATGGAAACTTCAATAACTCATAAATAGAAATGTTAGCCCTTAAATTTTTAAGATCTTCAACAACATCATAATCTAATTTAGGATTCACATTACTCTGTTTAGGCTCAACTGATTTAGACTTCTTTGGAGGCGAAGTTGTAGTGTTTTCGGAAGAAGGTTTATTTGCAGTCTTACTCCTAGTGTTATAAGGGTGAACTGTCTCGAAGTTGGCTTGGAAGATGCTATCCGAGAAATGTCCAAAAATGTTTGGAGAAGACTCTTCTTCTTGGACTGTCTCTGGTTCAACTACCTCCTCAGGAATCTCAGGAGGCATCAAGTTATCTTGGGCTTCTAGAATGGTTTGAAGAGAACATTGCAAACTTTCTAGATTAAGGCCTTCGGCGGTTGGGTTAGGTCGGTTGGTGGGAAAAGGTTTCCGGAATGGGGGTTTGTAAGCCCCTTTGCTCGAGGAAGCTTCTTCAGTCGACCTCTTTAAGTCTATAACTTGATTTGATAGCTTTTGAACAACTTTAGTAAGGTTTTCCAAATCAGATTTTTCAGGTTGTGTTTTATTTTGAGTGGGTCTGGGAAGGATCTCGATCTTCTTTTTGGAAGAAGAACTAGTCTCAGTTTCATTGCTAGTAGAGTCTTTAAGACTAAGTATGTCTTTTTCAATCTGGCTGGCCTCCTCGAAGGCCTCTAACAATGTCACTTTCTTAGATCGTTTAACCCAAATAGCTATACTTTGATGCAAAGCTTTAGTGTAGTAAGCTATTATAAGACTCTCAGCAGGCATAGAATCTGCAGGGATTTGGTTTTTAAGTGTTAAGAATCTCTGATTAAAATCTTTAACTTTTTCTTTTGGGTTCATTTTCAAGCTAGAAAGATCCATAACTAAGACTTCCGGAGGCTTACCGTCTCCGAACTTTTCCAAAAAGCATGACTCAAACTTTTCCCAAGACACGATAGTATGGGGTTGTTGGGCAAAGTACCATGTGGATGCATTACCCTCGAAAGTATACGGGAGCAACCTACAGACAACATCTTCATGTTCAACATTGTGGAGTCTTATGGCTAACATAAAAATTTTAATGTGATCTTCAACTATCTGTTTTGAATCAGGATCAAACTTGGGAAGCCATTTCTCCCGGTGCTTAGGTAAAGGATGCTGAGCTCCAGGTACGGCTACGACATCCTGGTCCAACTAGGGTCTAGCAGGGTTGTTCTGATTTTCCATTGGGGTAGTGGGTGTGGAAGGATGAGAAGGTGAATTGCCTTCGTCTGACGAGGAATCTCCTCCAGAAGAGTAAGGAGATGATGGAGGTGGTGAAGGAGGTATCCCAGATCCTCCTGCAGCAGGATTTAAGTCTAGATCTGTAGGATTCACAGTGAGGTTAGTGTCACCTAATTGTTCTCTGATATCAGAGAAATCCAAAGGTTGACCCCACAGATGGTTTGGTTGCCTCAAACGGGCTAAGGCACTATGTGTTTTAATAAGAGATTGGCGGACAATCTCTTGTATGTCACCACCTATAGGATTAGGGGTTGCTGGCTCAACTGTGAACTGTGGATCTTCGGTCGAAGTAGTATCTTTTTGAAGGGGAATATTATCGTGTGAACGGCTTCTAGTCACTATAGGTGAGCGATTAGGAGGTGGAGGAGTCTTACGACCACCTCGTGCCATTAATTAATTTTAGGCCCTCCATCTAGGGCCATTTGTTGACGGGCGAAATTGACCGTCCGTCAACTGAGAGAGTGGAGTCGGTCTGGGGTTGTCTAATAACCCAAGCCATTTTGAATGAACCACCTTGACGGGTTTAGCGGCTCCGTTAGCCGATATAAGGTCTTAAGAAAACCAAAGATAAAACTAATCTAAACTAACTAATCTAACTAAAACTAATCAAACTAAACTAACTAAAACTAAATAAAACAAACTAAACTAACTAACAATAAATAAAACAAACTAATCTAACTAATCTAATTAAAACTAACTATTAAACAAACTAACTAATCTACTATTTCTATATATACAAACTACTAACTAATATTATACTAACTCTAACTACTAATTGAAATATAACTTATTCACAAAATGTACAATATTCACAAAATACAGATTTAAATAAAACCTGGAAAACTCATTAGCTTTCTGTCCTAAGACAGAGAAAGATATTTTTTGTTGATTTTATGATTTTATGAACAAGAGATAAAACATACTGAAATTAAACAATCTAATATACTAACTGCACATATATCTAACTAAAATACTAACAAATACACTAAACGAATAAACAACAAACTGACCTGGAAACGCTCCAGATTTGGCCTGTGTAAGATGACTGTTCAAGCAGATTGGAGGGAGGAAACCTGCACCGAATAATCCAGAATCTTCTCGTAAACGATATGCTGCAATGCTCTTCAAGTTGAATACAGGACAAACAAGACATAAAAATCATAACAATTATATAATTTATAAATCTCCACAATTAGGTAAACCTGTTATGCAAAGACTTATACAGAATAATCCAAATGATGAAGAAGAGAAATCTGTCATTCATAAACTGAATCAAGTAATTGCTATGTTTTTAAATTATGGAAGAAATCAGACATAGATCATATTAATTAATTCATATCATTTGCAAAAGACTAAGATAGCTAAAGTAGTCATTAATAAGATGCAAACTGATAACATAAACATGAAACAAAATATTGATATTATGAAAAGCTAAAGCTGTAGCAGAACATCAACTTCTGTCTCAGTTTGTATTAAAATTCCATATCCTTGTTTTCCCATGAATGAGGATAATTATTACAAAAAAAAATAATAAGTATTTATAAGTTTTTCCACGGGGTAAAACCTCCCTGTGGAAGTTATCAAGCTGTTTACATAATCTGGGAAGATATTCCCAAGTTCAACTAAACTAGGAAACTAAAATAAAAGTAAAACATCCAAATATCCTCTAAACTGTCCATCAAATCCCATGCAATTCGAATTCACCTACAAAGGACCAAAAATGAACAAATCAGAAGGATCTTTTATTAATAAATGATAGAAAATTTAATTCTATAGACTAGCTACAGAATCATCTGATTCTGTAGCTAGTCTAAATAAGGTACAGAATCAGTATTGAAATTAATTGAAAATCTTTTAAAAGATTTCAATTTAATTGACATCAATAATCATTTGAAAACGAACCATTTAATTTGAATTTGCTATGCAATTTGAAATCGAACAGGATCCAAATCAATCGAATGATCACAAAGATAGTCGTACTATGTTTCTTGTTTTTGTTACCACAAGATCGAGTCAACAGAACCATAATTGAGCAGTTGAGAACCCGTTTGACATCCAATGCAATCAATACAAAATCAAATCTTATGTATTTGTTATGCCGTTTTACCAATAGGAGATATGATCGAATCGAACAGGAACGTTTACAATTTGTTATGGCTGTGATGATATAGCAAACAAAATCGTAGCAAGGTGTAACATAGTGCGTACAAGATATCCGATCATTCATTTTTGTAAATTGGGGTAAGCAAGATTGATTACATTCAAACGAATCGTAACCGGATTTGGTAAAAATAACACAGTCAATCAATTTGTTTCATAACTAATCTAATCCAACAGTTGTAAAATTGTTTTGATATCAATTGAAACGATTATAATAAAAAACAAATGGAAAGCAAATATTACGCTGCCTTGTCAACAGGAAATATGAATTCGACAAGATCACTCTAATCGTTATGACTGTGTTTTTACGGCAAACGGTTCATGCCACGAATATATCAATTCAAACCGGTGTGAAAATTAATTCAAATAAAACCATAACAGACTCGAATGATCGGCAATAGAATTCATAATTTGTTATGGCAAAAGGGAAAATGACTTTGATCAGAACGAAATCGTTCTGATCAAATGAATCAATTGGCTGGGGTTTAGCATAGCTGTCACGAATTGAATCCATTCCATGATTCGGGCAGACCTGCACTGACTTAAATGAACATATCATTTTTATAAAAACAGAGTAGTTCGTTTCCCAAATTAAAATCGAACAGAGCAGTGTTTCAACTTTGAAAATTGTAAGACAGAGTATATTGTAACAACCAAACTTAATAAAATCGTTCACCAACCACAGCATATGGATTATAACAAAATCAAATCCGAACATGATTGTGTTCTAAACTGAGTATGAAAAACTTCCTTTTCAAATCGAATACAAACCAATCCAGTCGAAGACAAACTATTAATTTCGTTAACTCAATAAAGCAAACTAATCAATCAAATCCAAACGAAGACCACACAAATCCAATCAAAATCTATCGGTTTCTATACTAGGAATGATTAGATCGTATATCGAATCGAACTTTCTTTTTATTCAAAGTAGGGTTATATATAGAATGCATGCATTATAACAGAGTCATTCAGAGCTATTTAAAAACTGAATTCAAATCATTATATCAACCTAGATTATTTACAAAAACGATGTCAAAGCCATACCTATATAGCGACGAGGCTGCATTGATTATGCCAGATTGGAATTTACAATGGCCGTGGTTGATTCCACATTTTTGAACAAGATTGAGCCGGTTGTCTTTTTCTTTTTATCTGTTGTGTGGAGCTTGGCTTTTTGACTGGTTAGCACTGCAATTTGATCTTCCAGTGATTGAATCTTCGATTGGAGTATAGGAACATCAATATAATATCGTTCTAACCATGAATCGCATTGGTCACAAGGTGACTGTGTGGGTTTAGAAAGAGTAGGCGAGGGTTTGGCCAAATGACCGAGGGTTTCACGAGGCAATTTAATACCCAGGTAGTCAGGGTCGTCCTTTAGGCAGGGGGGAAGGTTTGATACAAAATCATAAGGAGGCTCGGGACATAAACCCTGTGAGTAGGGGTACTCGCTAGCCAGAAAACGTTAAACATCAGAATCAGAATCCTCACTTAAGATGATAGGGTTGGACTTGGCAGAGGGTTTCGGTTTGTTTCTGTCCATTCTCGAAATGAGTCGGGCATTCCTTTTCCCTTTGGCATTGGCAGTAAGGTTTGCCTTGGGATTTTTTCTCATAGGATTTTTAATGGCCTCTGCACTCTTAGTTACAGTGTTGGGTAAGTCAACATCAGGGTCGGCCGAGGTTTTAGGCAGTAGGACATGTAAGGGTACAGGCGGTTCGGCCTTGGTTTCAATTACCACAGGTTTATCAACCTGTACAGGGTTCGGATCCTCAAAACCATTCCGAGCAACGAAAGCGTTCCAACTATCCCCGTGCAAATTCAAATGATAAACAACGATGAGCTTAATAAGCCCATGGTGGAACAGGCTGCTGTCATCCTTCTGCCTCTTAAACTTTTTCGACATTTTATACAGGGAACGATGAAAGTAGAAAGGGTTGTTTAGAGGATACCCTATAAAAATCATCAGCAAACGCAGGTGGTAGAGGAACACAAGTCCGTATCGACCTTCACAGGTCACGAACTGCTTGACTAGAATTAATAAGTCGTGCCATCGTGGTTTGAGCATAGATATGGGCATACCTCTGTCACAAGAGGTGTCTTTGTGCGATAGAAACAACAATGTCCATGGAACTTCCTCGACCTTGCAATTCTTAAACTAATGTTGTCCCGAGGCAGGTAACCCTATGGCAAGACTAATAAACTGCTCATCGATCTCTAACTATATGTCTCCCACCTTGGCTCGAAAGCCATTGAAGGTTACGACAAACTGTCGTGCTAAACAAAGGTTAAAACCCTCAAATCATTGTATAAAGGGTAGCGACCCATTTTCCTTCAGGTCACTGCGGGCATTGTCAAACATTAACAGAGCTTGGTGGCCATTGGGCTCAATACAAACGACTGGTGCCATGGAGCCGAACACATGGTAAGGGAAGGGTTTGTATTCACCAACACACATAGGAGCAGAGCTGCCCGAGATAACCAAAATGAACGAGCAAAAGGGATAAGCATAAATGCGAGCATGTGAAGGTGGTGGAGTTCTGCCATGCAAAATATTCATTATCCAAGTACAACCGTCGAATTACATAGCTTTTCAGTCCAGAATAGTAGTTCAACCATCGAGTCATATGCCCAATTAATGAAATTAAATGTGTATACCAATGCACGCGAACGTTATGCCATAGTGTTTAAACACCTGACTTATAAATCAAAACCAAAATCAACTATGTTCCAGTGTATCATTTCATATAATCAAAGGTTTAACCAAGGTGCCAAACAATATTCATATAATCGACAAGCCAAAAGATTAACATAAGGATTATATCAAAGGACATATATATAAAAAATTAATCATAACCCTTATGCATTTTCATAGAATCAATGATCAGGCAAGTCATATAAAGTGCAAATCCAAATGCTAAATGCCTTACAAACTCAATAAAACCAAGTTATACAATCAACCAAAGTATGAGAACTGATTAGAGGATCTTGCCAATTGTATAATGATCCATAGAAGGTAAGCACAATAGGCATAAGAGATATTGACAGTTCAGATAATGATCGAAACATGACTTCAAAAGGAGAAGTTTTCACGCTTACAGTCGTGAAAACTTGACGAGGACAAATGTGCAAATGTCGCAAAAAATGAAAATGTCGTCTATTTGAAAATTGCGACGAAAATTTGATGTTTGCTAGACATAGGTGTAGGCAGCTTATAGGAAAAAAAAAAATGAATTGGCTGCCAACAGGTCCAACCATGCACGTGGCCATGGATGCGGAGTACACGCCCTTTGCAAAATAATCACTTGGTGAGCACGTTGCAGCAGGATCGGGCATGCATGTGCCCATGGAAATGGGAAGCACTCGGCCTGGCGGCGAAAAGGAAAGCAGTGATGAGGATGAAGCCATGCAGGAGCAAATGGAATGGAGGGGGACAATTGTCAAAGAGGATCCAAGGGACCCAATGACATTTTTTATCTCTCCATCGAGAGGGCAAAGCTACAAGCCAGGTGTATGACCTCTGTCCAAATGTCATGTTTGACCTCTATACCACTCGGATAGCGTTTTTGCTTCTTGTTCTTAGTTTGCTAAGTCTGAACTATGCTTACAAGTATTGAAATATTGCTAGCTACTTTGGTCCTAATACCGGTTGGTTGAACTGGTTTCCCTCTAGGGAAGTTCAGTAATTACAGCATGACACTATGCAAATTTTGTAACTCTAGTTTTTGAAGGTTCTTTATAAAAAATTTACTTATAAAAAAAGAAATATTACCCTGTTGGAAACTATGAGGACCAATACATGAGATGGACCAAACTGTGACAAGAAAGGGGCCAATTAGTTATCGAGTTCACCAATACCTTCCATACCTTGCGCACCAAGATGGGTTTCAAAGACTTTGAACGACATTTGGTTTTGAAATACCGTGGGGCCCTACACAAATACATCCAAATTGAAATGGATTTTCTGGACATCTCATCACTCGGTTCTTCTTATCGATATGTTGTTAAAATCAAGAAGAAGTTTAAGCACAAGAAAAAATGGGAGTTTGGGTATGAAAATTCGCAACAACCAAAGTATGATAAATATGACCCTAACAAAAAACATCTCAAAAACCTGTCCAAGCCACAGGAAAAGAAGGGTCATGGAAAGACGAAGGACACTGGAAAATGGTGTGATTTCCACAAAATCCCCTGGCACAACACCGATGAAAATCACTCAAAAAATTCATTGGTGGTTGATAAAATACAAGGAGTCGAACCTTGATTCAAAATTTGATTCAAAAAATACAGATAGAAGATAGATCATCAACTCAGACCCCACTACTATTTTGGCAACTGCAATAATTCAACCAAAAGAACCAACATATTTTGAAGAAGGGGAGCACCTTTTTCATTCACAAATGTGGGTGAAGGGGACCCCATTGTGTTTTATTGTTGATATCGAAATCCAGAAGAACCTCATCTCAACAGAGGTCATCAAACAGTTGGGATTGTCGACAACACCACACCCGTAGCCATAAACATTGGTTGGCGTCTCCAGGGATCAGATCTTCGTGTCAACCAATAGTTTTGATTGTCATATGTCATCCAACCCTTCAAGGACAAGGTATTATATGATGTTCCCCCCTGGATGTTTGTGATGTTCTCTTGGTCCAACCATATATGTGGAAGCGCCATGTTATTTATGCGTCTCAACCCCGTAGTGTCATTGTTACTCTGGGGAGTCATATCTACAGGATACTAGAAGTAATTCTGACTATTGTCCCACCTAAACAGTGTTGCAAGGTAGTATCTCATACTACAAAATTAATCTTTTTCACGGTCTATTGAAAGCGTGAACAGAAGAACACCACTCCAGCCTCAGTCCAAGCACCTTCTATCCAACAAAAGCAAGTCAACAAGATTGTAACAAATTGTAAAGATTCCTTCTGCACACAAGCATCTCATGTAGCCAAAATGCTTAAAAAGTTCCAACCCTTGTATCCATAGGGTCATGACAACCTTCAACAAGCTAAGCAATGCAACTTCTCCAACAAGCCAAGAAACTCATCAAGATGTAGATTCATCAAATGATTTTCCCTCTCCGCTGAGCACTCAACACAATTGATACCATTTCTTCCTAAGGAGGGAGGATTCATCTAGGTGGATATCGGTGGCCACCCACATTTTCCAACTGGCTCAAAATAGTTTTTTGGCAATTTTGGTAATTTAACAATTTTTTGCACTTTTTAACTTCTGGGGCCATTTTGAGGGCCTAAATGAAGTTTTTTTGGGATCGATCTTCTCAATGATAGTTGTTGAGGAAAAGATATGAAAAGATCTTACTCAAGAATTTTTCATATTATGCTTGGCTAAATAAAAATAGATGGGAATATCACCCTATCTTTATAGCCAACAAAAATAACATCCTAACTCACAAGTATTAAGTACAAGTGCTTAGGCTAGTATTTTATCAACAAAAAAAACTTGCTGGAAATTTAGTTTTTATGTAATTTTCTGAATATAACAGTTTTTGAAATAAATGTAAAGACATAAGTAAAGATACCAATATGATAATCAAGATAGATGAGACATAAATCAATCCTTTATTTCATTCCAATTCACCAAAGATTTGTTTTCTTTACAAAATCTCATACATAAATCTTAGACCAAAGACAAACTTAGACATCCCCGATGGAACATACAAAAGGACCTCTGACAGAAAACAAAAACTGAACTCTAAAAGCTGGATCATCTTGCCACAGATTTTTGCCCACTCGACTCTGCACAATAGCCTTTGTCAGTCCTGAAAACTAATTCACAAATAAACAAGTCTACACAGACTATCAAAGATATGTCAACACCTCTGAAAAACAAGTGTCTAAATGATGTGATTCAACCCTTAATATTGTTCTCTACAATAAAAAATTGCTATCATAAAAGAGAATTAGGCTTGTGATGAATAGATGAATGAATGAAAACTGAACTATCTCAACATAAACTCAAAGAACAAACCTTAGTATGCTTCTTCTTTTGTCCCCCTCTGTTCCTCCCTTTCCTCTTTCATTTTAGAAAATTAGAATTGGTTGAAGTAGTTGAACCAAATCATTAGTTAATTTAATTAAAAGACTCAACTAAATTTTAGTTAGGGGGAAGAGTAATAATCATAATAAGGGTTATAATTAAATAATAACTAGTAGATGGGACCCCTTGTGACTCCCATTTGTTCTTAACAATCATAACATACTAGTCAATTAAGAAAAAAGACACCTCCTTGTGACTCCCATCATCATATTAACATTTGACAATTTATCTTTTGCAATTATTTCCAAAATATATTACCAACATATCCAAAAAGCATGCCATACGAAAATATGAAGTCAGTTGTCATCAACAATAATAAACAAAACTTAAAGTCCATATTTCCCAGTTTGTGAGGCAATCTTTCCCTTACTGATGCTATCATCTTTTAGTCCTTCTGAACTTGCCTTAGGCTGCGTGGAATCTTCAAGCCTCATCTTTCTTATCATTTGAGGGAAATCGTCCTTCCAATGCAAATGGGAGGACATGGATTTACCTAAATTATCTGAAGATGCAGAAGGGGTAGTAGCGTCCTTGTCTTTGACAGAGGCGTAGTAGGCCTCAATTTTTAGCCTTTTATTTTAATAGCTCATCCCTGTATACGTGATTGATTAGCAAATAATATTTTAAATAACCACACATGATAACTCTTTTAAAAATATGAAATAGATTTTGGCTCAACCATATATCAGACCCATGCAATCCAATCCATACAAATTGTTTAACCGTTTTTCAATGAGAAGGGGATGAACAAAGGGTTCTGGGATATGCGAGGGGTTTGTATTGAGAAAAACATGATAATATTGGGGAGAAAATAACACAGTTACTGCTCAAAGACAACAAATAATCAACTGTAATGAAAACCAAGAAACATCACTATAATTCAACCACGACACCGCTACTTCTAACTGCTTCAACACAAAAAAATTCTTGACTATAATCAATTTTAGAAAAAGGAGTGAAAAATGAATGTGGGAAGGCGAGGGGGTTGTAATTTGCAGAAAGCGAAATATTGGTAGGGAAAAAGAGTGATTATTGTTTATAAAATTAATCAAGTGATCCATAAACCATTCTATAAAAGGAACCACCTCAACCAAATGACCACCATGATCCAAAACAATTACTGAGTAAAGTTCAAACAATTATTTGCATCAACTTACTCATTGTAATCAAATATTTAACACAGTGCCATCAAACAAGGTAGTCTATATTCCAACATGATATGTAGGGAAGGTTTGTTACTCTTATTTATCCAATTTACATCGTATAACAAATTTTCAAATCTGTAACTAGTAACCATTTCCACTCTTCTCATCATAAAAAACAACCACTGTCCACACATTTCTTCAATCATCAAAAACCACTCAAAAGTCGCGTTTCAAAATTGCAATGAATTCAGACTGTCATTGCACTTGTGCCTGTCAGTGTTAACATGCATGACATTCTTTAAACATACCTAATGGACATTCAACCCAGTAATTCATATTAAAATTGGAAAAACCCTGATCGTCATTTAAACAGATAGACAACAACCACCATTCCAAAACATGCTATGCACATAATAATTCAATTATGCAAGTGTAATTTTGTCACTGTACAAGATCAATTCAATGTGACTCTAACAAGTTGGGCTGTCCATCATGACGAGGTATCAACAACATCCCTATCTTCATAAAAAAAATAATTGAAAAGAAACAAAGTCATGGTCAAACTCTGTGACTATCTTTGAGTGTGGAACCCAAAACATCCATATTATACACAGTGTACAGGCACCCAAAAACACTACGATGTGACATTTGCATTTTAAATTTCTAAACACATAGTCGCAGTATTAACTTAACCCATCGTGTCAAGATATCGATCTAACACAGTATTGCTTCAAATTGATCAAATTGCAACCAAACATGTTGTGTAAAACTCATGCTTATGCAATCACATAATCGTAATGCATACAATGGATGGATTTTCTACAGTCATCTAGGTTGCAATAACCATTTCTCCCCAAAATAACTCACATTACAATGACATTTTATTCTTTGTGTAGGAACACCACACACACAAATTCATCATGCATGAGCATCATTAAGCAATTGTAACCAATGCCATCCAAATAATCCTTAGTGAAAAAATACTATGATTGTGCATCAACCAATCAACCAATCAACCAAACAACCAATCATGTTGTGGAAACCACACATTAACATGGAGTGAGACTATAACCTTATTAAATAAACAATACCGGGTTATCGAACACAAGGAGAGCGATTATGTATCTGGACTGCCCATTTAACAATGTAGGGTTATTCATTTTAATAACATAGGTAGTGACTATATATAAACCCACATGATCATCCTAAGACCAACTAGGTGAGTATGTACCCAGTTTTGTCGAAAATACACAACCATCCAACAATAACCAAGCGGCAAACCTGACAGGCCACGTCGGTCTTCCCTATCAACCCTCATACCTATGGAGTTAATAGTTTTCCCTGTGATCAACACAGGAAAAGATAGAGCTAACTCACTTCAATGTTGAAAACCTCTGAGATCAACGATGCATACACAGAGAGAACCACGATTTATTCGTGGACATGTAAAAAATCCCGTGAGAGGAGGGTTGGCTCCAATTCGGCTTGGAAATGATACTTAATACACGTAGGGTATAACCCTCGTGGCTCTCAATCAAAAAAACACAACACCATAGTGAAGACAGGGCCGAGAAAGAACAAAATAACCCAATACGTTACCTTTAGTGGTGGAAACAAACCAATGCTCAAGACGTAGTGACACAGAGAGCTTCCAACCTTTAAAACCCCATAAAAGCCAAAGACTGGACATAGCAATACGAATGCGTGAGGACAGCCGGTGACCCTAGACCAAACAAAAAACCTCCAACTAAACCAACAAAGGTAATAGAGAGCCCTTATGGCTGCTAACCCCCAGGATGACCAATAACACTATGAATTCAAGATTATTGCAGAAAGAACCATCGATGCTTCATTTCAAAATCACAATTTTACATAGCTGCAATACTTAAGGAAAGCACAAACCAATACACCCAAGCCAATATTCATTTCATAACTAGAGCATACTCATGAATGGAAAAAAAATTACATACCTGTAATCGAACACCTTAAAACGCGAGTTGGCCGAGCAGTTCCTCTCTACTAAGAAATAAGGTGGCGGCCAATAGAAGGAGTAAAGGTGATGTAGGAGGTGTTTTTACCACTGTATGAGGGTGAAAAGTGTTAAGTATGAGGGGTTTTTACCACTGTATTCATAATCATTCGACTGGAATCTGCTCTCGACTTTAAGGAGAAAAACGTTTAGACTTTCTCTTAAAATCTGAATGGATGAATAAATGGAAAGAAGAAGCAGGAGATAACCAATTATTTACAAGACAACAGTGGAAATATATAAAAATTTCAAGGATCCTTCATAGGAGACATCATAACAATTGTGTAAGCTTGATTGTTATTGACTAACAATGCTTTGCAGGAGTGTCATTGTGGCAGAATTGATCCAACATCTTATTTTGACCAAATTAACTAAAACATGATAAGGAAAAAAATCATAACAGAAGTAATAATGCAGAAATTAAAACAACAACAATAAAAGACAAAAAATGAATAAGATAGCAAGAAAAAATTTTAACTCAGAAAGCTGAAGTCAAACAGAAAAAGAAGCACAAAAAAAAGAAGAGTTAGGCTACTAGTATACAAAAAATCCAGATAGCATTAGAAATATTCACGTTGGTCCCTCGCAATATTTCAAGCGAGGGTTGTTAACGTTGTAGGAAAACAATTGCTTCTGTAAATCCTTTAAAATGTAAGAGTTAGTGTCTAAGAAAAAAGTAATTTGGAAAGGACCCAACACTTGGAATTCTGTTGTAATTATCACTCCCTTGACGCACATAATTAAATCATCAATATAGAGATGAAGACTGACCAATTCATCGAGAGTCATGTGCATAGGTCTTTTAAAAGTAGTACCTATATCAATTAAGCTAGAAATATGACATTGGTAAGACATGGTACCCCAATAAGTGATAAGAGTGGTTTTGTGTGCAACTTCCCCTTTTACCTTGATTTTCTTGCAACCAGACAAACTATCGAGTAAGGGCCCTAACTATGAATCTACAAACTGTTGCAGAACCATTTCCATAATGAGAGGAGGAAAAGGATTTCTCATAATAGCTTGCCTGAAAGTTCAAAAATTAATGCAATTTCTAATATGATCAGTGGTCTTCGAAACAGGGACCCAGTTGGGAACCCATTCAAGATGGACTGAAAAAATAATCCCAGCCCTTAAGAAATTCTCCAACTCCCTCTAAAAATCTGATTTAAGTTCAGAGTTAACAAGTCTTTGTTTTTTCCTAGCTGGTTTCAGGCCTTCCTTGATGGGATTAGCATTCTGTAAAAGACCAGGATCAAAACCACGAAGATCCTTATAATGCCAAACTGAAACCTTTCTAAATCCACCAAGTAGCTTGGAAAACTTTATTTTTTCATTATCAGAACATTGGGTATCTATGTTATTGTTCTTTGGAGATTTGGATGCCCCAATGTTTGAGGAGATGGTTTTACCCACTTTTATTCGTAACTCCTCTTTTTTTTTCTTTTTCTTTATTGCCTACAACACTCAATGAAAATGAACCGTCAAGAGGAGTCAATCTCTTGGGAATCTTATTGTTTTCTATGGAAATAATTTCCTCGGGCTTAAGACGTTCATCTTGAATGAAATCACAAATACTATCATTGTTAGGGAGGGCTTGCCAAGTTTCTACATTTTCAAGGATATATGGACAACATAGAGATTGAAAAGAACAATCAGGCATCTGAGGCAAAAGTTGTTTCTTAGGAGAAGCTACAAATATGTCTAACCGACTAGCCATTGAATTCAACTCCCTCTTAACTTGAGTGATGTTGAAGGATAAAAGGTTTGAGATAAGCGCCCAAACAGTTTGGGAGTATCGTTCCATCATATTGTTGCTAGGAGGGCACATTTTTCATATCAAGTTCACAACAAGCTCAGAATCTCTGAAAACTAAAAGGTGACCACAACCAATATTAAGGGCGTTTTAAATGCCTAATAATAAATCTTTGAACTTAGTGACATTGTTTATACAGGCAAACTCTAACCTATAAGACAAATTATGAATTTTTCCTGCAAGGGAAACCCAGATAATGCCATCCCCATTACCTTCATTAGAGCGTGAACCATCAAAGTGCATATGCCACATATCCTCATCTAAATTGATTATTTCCAAAGGAATATTATCCTCTTCATAAAATATGGAATATGCTCCTAGGTCCTCTTCGATATAGGTTACACTAGATTGTGGAACACTCTCTATGTAGGGTGAAATTCTTCCCTCTATAAGGACTATAATATTCTTACCATTATGAGGAATGGATAAATGTGTCTCGTCGAGTGAGAGGTATCCACCTGTTAAGTATTTCTAATCTCTCCCCAAGATAATTGAGTAATTCCTTACAAGTATATCAATCACCTGAATGCTGAGGGTTGTCGTTATCTCAAGATGAGTGCATAAAATTAAGGTTACATCCTTAATCTCGCCTATGGTTGTTTGGTGTAGACTATTATAGGAGAGCATTCTTCTGGTGTTTTCATTTTTACAAGACAAGCCTATATCATCCATAATAATCTTCGACATCACACTTGGGCCCGAACCACCATCAATGAGGAAACAATGGGAAATCTTATCCATGATCTTTGCAGAAATATAAAAAGGGGGATTCTTTACAGGGTATCTCAAGTTATGTACACCTACTTTATTTACATAAGAATCCTCTTCATTTACCTCTTCGAAAATGTTGGCTACAACATAATCTTTTCTTCCATGAATTATTTCATATGCATTTGTTGTTCAGGGACGACAACCATGTCTAGGAGGGTCACATCTACTTTGATGTTGTCCAACTGGTTCAAGATATTGTATTTGGAAGGGGGGAGAGGAGGGGTGATTCCTTGACTCTCGAGAAGCTTAGGAACCTAGACAATTGCAGCGAGCGAGGATGAGCTCAGGGTAGAAGAAGTGTGGGGAGAATCAAATTTTCCCTTGGGAGCATAAGCTTTGTTTCTAGTATTGATGACCATGACATCCTCTGGCTCTGAAAAATCTAGGACAACGATAGTATCTTCTGGCCTTTTACCAAATATCTTATCTCTGACACTCTTCTTTATCTCACATGTGGTTTCCTCATGGTGTTTCTTGTAAAAGTTACACCAACTCCGAGGAAGGATAGCTTTAGGCTGAAAATTGTTCTCATCCAGATTTCTAAAGGGGGGTGCAGAAGAGGATGAAGCTCCAAGGTGAGAGGGGAGACAGTTCCCTTTCGCTTGAATTCTATCATATGATTGTTCATATATTGTACTAGCTGCAAGAGGGCGGACATGTTTGTCTGTTTAACTGATTCTCCCTGGGGAAGACCTATTATTTCAAGCTGTTCTTCATACTCTAAGAAAGTATGCAGAGTGGAACCAATATTATCAATGGCTTTTTCATCAAGCCTATGATGGTAGGGAGAAGGAAATGCATTGTAGTAATGCATGAAAGTGTCTTGGTTTTGAGGGTGGATAAGTTCGGAGATTTGGTTGTATAACTTGGTGAAATGCAAGTTGAAAGACTTTATGGTCTTACCCTCCTTATAGGTGATGTTATTGTATTCCCTTAACTTCTTGGTGAGGATTTTGGATTTCCCATAAGTGGATCAAAACCAATAGATTAAATCCTCCCAAGTAGATAGAATCTTAGGAGGAAGATCAAAGAAATCGGCCACAGCCTTTCCTTCCAAGGAATTGAAGAACAAGCGCATGTAAGTGTCATTGTCATTGGACCCTATGTTATGACAAGCATTAGAAAATTCCACCAGGTGTTTGTTTGTACTGATAGTTTTATTTCCTGAAAACTTAGGTAGGTGCTAGGTTAAGAGGAGAGGAAACATGCCATGGGGTAGTTGTGGAATCTTCTTCGAACTGAAAAAACCCATATTTTTTAATGACTTTGGTGGGATTTGTGGTAGATTGTATAGGGATATGGTGGCTATATAAGCTACCAATCACTGAGGACAATGAAGATGGGGAAGATGGAGCACTTCCAGTGCCACCAAAGCCACCACTAGATTTCATCTTGTGGATGATAGATGAGGGAAAGAAAGACGAGATGTATGAATTAGATAAAGTTCTCCTTAGAGAACTTTGTTGGGCAGATAACACAACGTTTCTTCTTCCTATTTCAACAATAGGATTGATTGCAGGTGACAAGCTGCTTCTTCTTATAGAAGAACTAGAACCTAAGGACATGAAAGAAAGGCCAAAACTTTGAAAAAACAAAAGGGTCATTGTTGATTTCTAGGCTTCCTACGTCTAGCTTCCAATTGTTATTGAGCACTAATATCTCATTCAATTATTTCCCAAGAATGGTTAAGCTCAGCAAGAGTGTTGGTGATGTCTAAGATGGTATTAAATAGATTCAAAGCAATGTTGGTCTGGTCTTGGAGACTGGGCTCAAAATTGGGATGCCTTGCAACAGGAACAATCATTAAGAGTAAAACAATCAAAGAATCAAATTCATAAAAGAAAGATGTATCGATGAACATCAAGTATAAAAATTATCTGGAGAGATATCAAATATATCCCCAGTATGGTCGCCAGATAAATGTTGATGAAAAGATATGAAATGATCTTACTCAAGATTTTTCTTGGCTACATCAAAATAGACGGGAATATCACCCTATGTTTATAGCCAACAAAAATAACATCCTAACTCACAAGTATTAATTACAAGTTCTTAGGCTAGTCTTTTATCAACAAAAAAAACTTGCTGGAAATTTACTTTTTATGTAATTTTATGAATATAACAGTTGTTGAAATAAATGTAAAGATGGAAGTAAATATACCAAGATGATAATCAAGACAAATGAGACATAAAACAATCCTTTATTTCATTCCAATTCACCAAAGAGTTATTTTCTTTACAAAATCGCATACAGAAATCTTGGACCAAATTCAAACTTATACATCCCCGATGGAACATACAAAAGGGCCTCTGACAGAAAACCAAAAATGAACTCAAAAAGTTGGATCATCTTGCCACATATTTCTGCCCACTTGACTCTGCACAATAGCCTTTTTCAGTCATGAAAACTAATTCACAAACAGACAAGTCTACACAGACTATCAAATATAGATCAACACCTCTGAAAAACAAGTGTCTAAATGATGTGATTCAGCCCTGAATATTGTTGTCTACAATAAGACCCTTCTATTGTAAAAGAGAATTAGGCTTGTGATGAATATATGAATGAATGAAAACTAAACTATCTCAACATAAACTGAAAGAGAAAACCTTAGTATGCTTCCACTTCTATCCCCCTCTGTTCCTCCCTTTCATCTTTCCTTTTAACAAATTAGAATTGGTTGAAGTAGTTGAACCAACTCATTAGTTAAGTTAATTAAAAGAATCAACTAACTTCTACTTAGGGGGAAAAGTAATAATCATAATAAGGGTTATAATTAAATAATAACTAGTAGATGGGACCCCTTGTGACTCCCATTTGTTCTTAACAATCATAACATACTAGTCAATTAAGAAAAAACACACCTCCTTGTGACACCCATCATCATATTAACATTTGGAAATTTATCTTTTGCAATCATTTCCAAAATATATTACCAACATATCCAAAAAAGCATGCCATATGAAAAT
Organism: Picea engelmannii; assembly: GCA_009831015.1. Taxonomy (NCBI): domain Eukaryota; kingdom Viridiplantae; phylum Streptophyta; class Pinopsida; order Pinales; family Pinaceae; genus Picea; species Picea engelmannii. The sequence continues at coordinate 47,975 of ML831314.1, forward strand.
CTGAAGTCAACTGTAATCAACAATAATAAACAAAACTTAAAATCCATATTTCCTGGTTTGTGAGGCAATCTTTCCCTTGTTGATGCTATCATTGTTTAGTAATTTTGAACCTGCCTTAGGCTATGTGGAATATTCAAGCCTCATCTTTCTTATCATATGAGGGCAATCATCCTTCCAATGCAAATGGGAGGACACGGATTTACCATAATTATATGAAGATGCGGAAGGGGTAGTACCGTCCTTCTCTTTGACAGAGGCATAGTAGGCCTCGGTTTTCAGCCTTTTATTTGAATAACTCATCCCTATATGTGTGATTGATTAGAAAATAATATTTTAAATAACCATACATGATAACTCATTTAAAAATATGAAATATATTTTGGCTCAAAAATATATAAGACTCATGCAATCCATTCCATACAAATTGTTTAATCATTTTTCAATGAGCAGGGGTTGAACAAAGGGTTCTAGGATATGAGAGGGGTTTGTGTTGAGCGAAACATGATAAGATTAGGGGGAAAAGAACATGGTTACTGATCAAATACAACAAACAATCAACTGTAATGAAAACCAAGAAACATCACTGTAATTCAACCACGACACCGCTACTTCTAATTGCTTCAACACAAAAAAAATCTTGACTGTAATCAATTTTAGAACAAGGAGTGAAAAATGAATGTGGGAAGGCGAGGGGGTTGTAATTAGTGGAAAGATAAATAATGGTAGGGAAAAAGAGTGACTATTGTTCATAAAATTAATGAATCAATCCATAAACCATTTTGTAAAAGGAACCACCTCAACCAAATGACCAGTGAGACCCAAAACAATTACTAAGTAAAGTTCAAACAATTATGTGCATCAACTTACCCATTGTAATAAAAATTTTAACACGGTGCCATCAAACAACGTAGTCTATGTTCCAAAACGATATGTAGGGAAGGTCCGTTATTCTTATTTATCCAATTAAAATCTTATAACAAATTTTCAAATGTGTAACCAGTAACCATTTCCACTCTACTCATCATCAAAAAAACCACTGCCCACACATTTATTCAATCATCAAAAACCACTCAAAAGTCGTATTTCAAAATTGCAATGAATTCAGACTGTCACTGCACCCATGCCTATCAGTGTTAACATGCATGAAATTCTTTAAACATACCTAATGGACAATCAACCCATTAATTCATATTAAAATTGCAAAAACCCTGATCACCATTTAAACAAACAAACAACAACCACCATTCCAAAACATGTTATGCACAGAATAATTCAATTATGCAAGTGTAATTTTGTCACTGTACAAGATCAATTCAATGTGACTCTAACATGTTGGGCTGTCCCTCATGACGAGGTATCAACAACATGCCTGTCTTCATAAAAAAAATAATCTAAAAGCCACAAAGTCGTGCTTAAACTCTGTGACTATCTCTGAGTGTGGAACCCAAAACATCCATATTATACACAATGGACAGCCACCAAAAAACAACACGATGCGAAATTTCCATTTTAAATTTCTAAATACACAGTCATAGTATTAACTTAACCCATCGTGTCGAGCTATCTGTCTAACATAGTATTGCTTCAAATTGATCAAATCACAACCAAACATGTTGTGTAAAACTCATGCTTATGCAATCACATAATTGTAATGCATACAATGGATTGATTTTCAACAGTCATCCGGGTTGCAATAACCATTTCACCCCAAAAGTAATCACATTACAATGACCATTTATTCTTTCTGTAGGATCACCACACACACAAATGCATCATGCACAAGAATCATTAAGCAATTGTAACCAATGCCATCCAAATAATACTTTAGTGAAAAAATACTATGGCCATGCATCAACCAATCAACCAAACAACCAAACAACCAATCATGTTGTGGAAACCACGCATCAACATGGAGTGAGGATGTGACCTTATTAAATAAACAATATCAGGTTATTAAACACAAGGAGAGCGATTATGTATATGGACTGCCCAATTAACAATGCAGGGTTATTCATTTTAATAACACATGAAGTGACTATATATAAACCAACACGATCATCCTAAGAGCAACCGGGTGAGTCTGTACCCAGTTTTGTCAAAAATACAAAACCATCCAACAATAACCAAGTGGTAAAACTGGCAGGCCACATCGATCTTCTCTATCAACCCTCAAACCTCTGGAGTTAAGGATTTTCCCTGTGATCAACACAGGAAAAGCTAGAGCTAACTCCCTTGAATGGTGAAAACCTCCGAGGCCAACGGTTCATACATAGAGGGAACCACAACTTATTCATGAACAGGTAACAAATCCCACAAGAGGAGGGATAAAATAGAAAGGTGAGGCTCCAATTCGGCTTGGAAATGATACTTAATACATGTAGTGTATAACCCTTGTGGCTCTCAATCAAACAAACACAATGCTGCAATGAAGACGGGGTCGGGAAAGAACAAAATAACCCACTACATTACCTTTAGTGGTGGAAACAAACCAATGCTCAAGACGTAGTGACACATAGAGCTTCCAACCATTAAAACCCCATAAAAGCCAAAGACTAGACATAGCAATACGAATGCGTGAGGAAAACCAGCCACCCCAGACCAAACAAAAAACCTCCAACTACACCAACAAAGGTAATATAGAGCCCTTATGGCTTCTAACCCCTAGGATGACCAATAACACTATGAATTCAAGATTATTGCAGAAAGAACCATCGATGCTTCATTTCAAAATCACAATTTTACACAGTTGCAATACTTAAGGAAAGCACAAACCAATACACCCAAGACAATAATCATTTCATAACTAAAACATACTCATGAATGGCCAAAAAAAGACATACCTATAATCGAACACCTTAAAACGCGAGTTGGATGAGTTGTTCCTCTTTGCTAAGAAATCAAAGTATAACCACAACGACAAGTTTGAACAATAGCTCGAATAGGGTGGCGGCCAACAGAAGGAGTAAAGGTGACGTGCAGTAAATGCACGTAGCCTCCACTCACAATTCATTAACTCATCAGTACATGCCAACAAAAATTTCACTAACAACATTAAATTAAACCCTGCATTGGAATTTGCATCTGTTACTTGTCAAATGCACCATCCACATCATATCTCCCATTTCCAACTTGACCATATTACATATCAACCATATAATCCAATAACCATGGATCGAATCATCCAAATAGCATGATCCACATCAACTTATGCCATAACATAATCACCATTGCATATCAACTGTATAAATCAAGAACAAAATCTCATAGCTATTAACCTAGTAGCTAGGATAACAAGAATCCATAAAAAAAATCGATGCACATAGTATAGTATATAACATAGTTGAAATTATTCCCTTTGCATTTGTTGCATTTCTTTTCATTTATTTCCAATTTCTTGTATGTTTTGTTGTTTTTTCCAACTTCCTTTTATGTATTATTACTGACATGTCTGTTGTGCAGGTGTCCCAAGAACAAATAGCAATGGTACAAATGAATAACATAGGTCGTACTAACATAAGAACCAATACTTCATAAGTCCAATCCATAGCTAATAAAAACAGGATCTCATCAACCATGTAAGCAGTGTCGAACATGAGCACAAAAATCAAATAAGGACCAGACCTAATCTCCAATCTACAAGGGGATCCCACCTACTAGTATTATTTAGCTTTTATAATAATAGGCTTTAGAAACACTTTGTGGGAAAAAAGTTGTTGACGATTTCGATCATCAACAATAGCCAAAGAATTTGATTGAGCCCCAAAAACGAATCTCCTTGACGATACCTTTCCATCAATCTATTGTGCGCTCCAAACAAAGATGGTATGCCAACGTTATGACCCTATGAAGTTGATACACCAAACTACCCAAAATGGGGTCCACAAAACTGTTGGATCTTCATCTTCTGGGGTTAGGGTTTTGGATTTTATTTATGATAAAAATACCTTTGGAGCCTCATTGTAAAATCATCTTCTTGTGAATACAAGTAGCGGACACATCTCTTGTCAAAGATAAGTTGCCACCATTCTAGTGAGTCTTTCGCTCTGTATTTTTATAGTCTTTGTAAATTTTCATTGATTGATAGAAAATTGTGTATTAATTTATCTCTGTGTTTATGGTTGCATCTCTTATACATTTCTGTCATATTATTGGATATCTAATATATCTCTATGCATTTCTTTATTATATCTCCGCTCTCATTTTGTGCCGAAAATAATCCGAATCAGTGGTATCAGAGCAGGTTTCTCTTGATCATTTTTCAGTGGATGTCCCCGACGAGGTCCAAGTATAGCATGTTGGGTCTCAAGATTTTCTCTCTTGAAGACAACATATTTCACACATCGGAGAAACCCTCCATGGTGGAAGAAAAGAAAAATGACAAAGAAAACGATTCTATTAATTTGTTGCTTGAGCAAGCTCTCACGCGATAGAGGGACGAAATGATGAAAAATTGTTCCCACATTCTTCAATTCCTGTTGATAACAATAGATGCATATTCATCAAGTGGACACTTCAAAAGTACCTCTCCTTTCAAGGTACAAGTTAATTTTGATATTCCCATATTTGAAGGACAGATAGATGTGGATGCCTTAGAAAAATGGTTAAATCTGCTAGAACGTTATTTCTCTATTCATAATTTCTCTGACAGGGAAAATATCACCTTCCCACTCCTTAAGGCTCTCCCCCATGTCAAACATTGGTGGGAAAATTACTGGGATAAAATTTCCACAGAGGAGTATGGAATATATGGGGCGGATCCCACTTGGGATTTTTTTGTGGATGCAGTAAAGGAACAGTATTACCCTATTGGCAACTATGAGGACCAATACATGAGATGGACCACACTGCAGAAATAAAGGGGCCAAGAAGTTATGGAGTTCACAAATACCTTCCATACCTTGCGCACCAAGCTGGGTATCAAAGACTTCGAACAACAGTTGGTTCTTAAATACTGTGTGGCTCTACATAGATACATCCAAACTGAAATGGATTTTCTGGACATATCATCACTCAGTTATGTTTATCAATATGTTGTTAAAATCGAGCAGAAGTTTAAGCACTGGAACAAAAGTGAGTTCGGGTTTTCAAATCCGCAACAACCAAAGTATGATAAAGATGACCCTAACAAACAACATCCCTAAAACCATTCCAAGCCACAAGAAAAGAAGGACGAAAAAGGACACTGGAAAATGGTGTGATTTCCACAAAAGCCCCTGACACAACACCAATGAATGTCACTCAAAAATTCATTGGTGGCCGAGATAAAATATAAGGATCCGAACCTTGACTCATAATTCGATTATGAAAATACCGATAGAAGACAGATCATCGACGCAAACCCCACTGTTATTGTCGCGACCACAACAATTCAACCAGAAGAGCCAACAGATTTTGAAGAGGGAGAATGCCTTTTTCATTCACAGATGTGGGTGAAGGGGACCTCGCTACATTTTATTGTTGATAATGGAATCCATAAGAAATTCATCTCCATAGAGGTCATCAAAAAGTTGGGATTGTCGACAACACCACACCCTCATCCATACAACATTGGGTGGCTTCACCAGGGACAAGATCTTCATGTCAGCCAACAGTGTCGATTGTCATACAACATGCATCCCTTCAAGGAAGAGGTATTATGTGATGTCTCCCCCGTGGATGTCTGTGATGTTCTTTTGGGCCAACCATATATGTGGAAGCACCATGCTATTTATGAGTCTCGACCACATAGTGTCATTGTTACTCTGGGGGGTCATCTCTACAAGATACCATAGGTAATTCCGACTAGTGTCCCACCTGAAGAGTGTCGCAAGTTAGTATCTCATACTAAAAAGTTTGTCTTGTTTACAGTATGCTCAAAGCGTTAACAAAAGAACACCACTGCAGCCTCAATGCAAGCACCTTCTATCCAACATAACCAAGTTGAAAAGATTGCAGAAAATTGTAAAGATTCATTTTTCACACATGTATCTCATGTATCCATACTGGTTAAGAAGGTATAACCCTTCCAATCACAGGTTTGTGACAATCTTCAACAAGCTAAGCAACACAACTTCTCCAACAAGGCAAGCAACTCATCAAGATGCAGATTCAACAAACGTTTTTCCCTCTCCCCTGGGAACTCAACGCAATGGAGACCATTGATTCCTAAGGAGGGAGGATTGACCCATGTGGATATCAATAGCCACCTTCCTTTTCCAACTGGCTCAAAACAATTTTCTGTCAATTTTGGAAATTTACTATTTTAGCAATTTTTAACTGGCTAGGCCATTTTGAGGGCCTAAATGAACATTTTTTGGGATCGATCTTCTCAATGATATTCAAAGGCTTTGATTGAGCACCGAAAATTAATCTTATCGAAGATACCTTTCCAACGAGTTGTCGTGCGCCCCAAACAGATATCGTATGCAAGGATGATTTTAGGGGCGAAATTTCGCTCATGGGCGAAATTAAGGGGCCTCCAAATTTTTATTGGCCGAATTGTTTGTATTAGAGTGATTTTTTAAAACTTATATCAATATCCCCTAATTTATTTTAAAATAAAATTTGTAATGAGGGTTAGCCCACGTTTCTATTTTCCAGAGAGAAAAAAAATTATATTTCGCTCCTGAAATTTGGAGCTGCAAGCTTCCAATCGCCCCATTTCGAGAAATATGGGAATTTCTATTACATGTTCGCCCTCCATTTCTATAAATATGAGAATTTAT
>ML831315.1:0-23767 GCA_009831015.1 Picea engelmannii
TATAATTAAACCTTTGCCCCTATAGCAAAAATGAATTCCATCCACCTTGTTTTTTTCCTTGTTGCCTCACGTAAATGGGAGGTCCATCAGATGGATGTTAAATTCGCCTTCTTGAACGGAGATTTGCAAGAAGAAATATACATGGAACAACCTCCTGTCTATGTCTAGAATGACTCTAGCCTTGTTTGTCGCCTCAAGAAATATCTTTATGGTCTCAAGCAAACTCCCCGAGCTTGGTATGCCAAAATGGATAGATTTCTTATTGCCACTGGATTCTCTAGATGCCATTCTGATCCTAATGTCTATGCCAAGAAAGTAGGAATCCATATCATAATTCTTGTCCTTTATGTTGATGACCTTATCCTTACTGGTAGTGACTCAAAACTTTTAAAACATGTGAAAACCAGCCTTAAGAAGAAATTTGAAATGATAGACTTAGGCTTTTTGCAATATTTCCTTGGCCCCCAAGTTTTGCAACCCAATGAAGGAATTTTTCTTTCCCAGTCTAAGTATGCTTGTGACCTTCTTCGTCGCTTTCACATGGACTATTGTAAACCAACCCCTTCTCCCTTCCAGTCTCGAGTCAAGATTTCTTCCACCTGTACTTCTCCTAAAGTTGATGCCACCACCATCAGTTAGTTCGTATCCTCTTATACTTGACTCATACCCGTCCTGATCTTTCCTTTGTTGTTGGTCTTGTTGCTCGATATATGCAAACACCCCATGAAAGCCATTAGAAAGAAGCTAAAAGGATACTTCTCTATGTCCGTGGTATAGTTTAGTTTGGGATACATTACAGTTCAGGGGGGACTCCTTTATTGGTTGGTTTCACTGATTTAGATTGGGCCAACGACCCTAATGATCGAAAGTCTATTGTAGGTTATGTTTTCAGCCTTGGTTCAGGACCTGTCACTTGAGCCTGTAAGAAACAACAAGCTATTGCACTTTCTTCAATAGAAGAAGAGTACCGAGCAACGATAAATGCAAGTTGGGAAGCCCTGTGGCTTTGACAGATCCTTTCAGACCATCCTTTGGTGTGACAGTCAGAGTGTCATCAAGCTCGCCAAAGACCCAGTTCAACATCAGCGTAGCAAACACATCAAGCTACACATGCACTTCATCAGAAAGCTCATTCATGATCAAGTTATTGAAGTGCTCTCTTTCCCTACAGAAGATTAAGTTGCAGACATTTTCACAAAGTCTCTTACAGAAGTGAAGTTTTCCAAACTTCAATATATGTTATGAGTTTACGAAGTTGTCATTAACGGGGGATAGGCTCTAATGCCTCCTTCCTTCTCCTATTGTGTCAATATTGTAAATCCTTCAATCCTATCCCAAGTTGTTCTTAAGGGGGGATGTTAGGATATTTAGAAACTTAGGAGTTAATAAGATCTTCTTGGTCTATTGTGTCGTTAGGTAAAAGTGTGTTTCTTTAGTATGCATTAGTATGCATTTGTAGTTAGGAAATCCGATGGTAACGATATGTTCTCGACATAGAGTGATCTGACGGTTCATACTCTCCTCGATCTTAATGGTCATTGATCTGTGGATTAACACTCGATTGGTCCATGATCTCTATTTAAAGAGCATGGAGGGTCATTTTCCGATGATCGATTGTGAGAAACTCTCTTGTAAAATCTCTCTATAATATTTTTCTTTGCATTAATAAACTTCTCCAAGTGGTCGCATTGGCTGGGGCCATGGATGTTTCCCCGTAGGGGTTTTACCACATGAAAACATCGGTGTGTTGATCTTTGATCTGGTTATGTGAGTGGTTACTGAAGATGTTCATCCTCTATTGGAATACCTGTGTTTTCGAACAATAACATCAAATGTTATGTCAGAGTTTGTACTGGAAAAATAGAAGATGACAATGTTATTAGTAAAGAAAGACCACACTCGGATATTTATTTTGAATATGATCGATATCCATTGCAAACAAAATGGTTCTCCCTCTACCTTCCCTTTTTCATAGGGCATTGCCATATTTATGAGATGCCTTTGCCAATTGCTAGGCATTTCCATATTTTGTATGGTATTTCCAACTAGGTGTTGTTGCAAGCAATGAAATGCATTTTGATCACCACTCATAATTGAATTGAAAAAATATTGCACAACATAAAGTCTTAAAGAATGTACATCAAATTTTGTTGCCACCAAATAGCAAATTGCACTAAAAAATCTATCCCCGCAATTAGATGTACTAGTTGTTGCTTTGTTCAATCCATGACGATGCATATCATGCATAATACATTTCTAATGGCATTCAAGATCTTTCCACATTAGATATAAGGAAATATTAGTTTCTTCAAAAGTGCAGATGGAATTGTTTTGCAAATCAATGGTCCATAGTGACCACTGATAGGATTTGCATCATTAAACAAAATGCAATATTGTTTTGTATTTGAATCTTTATTAAATAGAAAATATCTTGTTTTCTTTGCTAAGGAACAAATTCCGATTGATACATTTAACCACTTGGCTAGCCATTGTATGCAAAATGTATCTCCCCATAGGCCTCTTTCAATTTGGTTCAAATTTGTAGACGCAGAAAATCTCATTTTGTGAAGGTATGTCTACATGTCATGAATTCCATGCAATTGGTACAAAAAATCAGATGCTAGTTCATATTGATATGACTGTAATGCATATACATCTCCATTGTTTAAACAAAATAAGAAGTGATCTATTAATGCATTTCGTAATTTAATTGATGAATAACAAAAGTGTAATAGGACTTGAAATGCATCAAACAAACAATCTCCTGGAGTATAGGAGAATGCATGTAATCTGAAAAGACCATTGGTATTCAACACATGATCGATGCTATTATGTATAATGGAGTTCTCTTTCATTTGGGAATTTGATTTATGATTATGAGGCATTATGAATTGATGACATGTTATTTGGCTTCATTGACATAGATAGGTGCTATTGACTCCATTTTCCTGAGTGTGCAGGATTTTGGACCTCGAGGATGCAGAGGCATCAATGGAACCCCTTGGACTCCAAATCGAGTCAGGGAGTGAACTATTGGGGGTTTGATTATGGTATACCTAACATTTGTGCATCTGATTAGATGATATGATATTGGATACTATATCTGACATGATTCGTTGATGATGCAGGCTGATGATAGCTTGCGGACCAGACTCACATGTGGAGTAGAGGGGTCACGCACGACTACCAAAGATGTTGAGGGAGATTTGTGGACAACAACCCTGCCACAACCTACTAGCACTCCCATTGTGGCTCGAACTGTAGGTTAAATACTACCTATTTCAATAAGACCCACGATGTCGTGAGGGCCGACTGCGATAGTCGCTCACGATGACTCTAAGGGGCACGCAATAAGGCATGGACCTTATTCCTCAGAGGCCCTTAGTCTCCCACAAGATCACCTAGCAGAGTATTGACTCCAAGGGTTTTAGATGTCTACCAAGTCAGTCAATAGGCGAGTGGAACCCTTGGAGCACATAGTGCGTCCTGAAGGGCACGTCGCGCAAGAAAAAATGGAAAGAGGCAAGTGGCACCCTTGGAGCACGTAGTGCATCCTGAAGGGCACGTCACGCAGGAGAAACAGAAGGAGGCGAGTGGCACCCGTGGAGAACCTAGAGCATCCTGAAGGGCACGTCGCGTTGTTAATTAATAAATGAATAAACCTAGATGGCCTTAGGATGAATAACGTGATAAGAAAAAATTAAAACAATTTCCCTAATAAAATGTCGCCCAACCTCGAAAATAAAAATCTAGGTCTAGGTGAAACTTGCGGTAAAAGAAAAATAGGTACGTAAAAACAAAAATAAAAAGAAGTAAATAAAAAGGATAATCATCATTAATCATGTGTCAAGAAGGAGGTAAGTAATTCTTTTAATTTATAAAAATCTTTTAGGGGATAAAATTTAAAAAAAGGGGGAAATAATTGTTTTGTCACGTATTCTAATTAAAATTTATTAATTAAAAAGGAAAAAGGGAAAAATCTAATTTCTACACCTGCCAAATTGAGTTTTAAATAAAAAGGGAAAGAGGGAAATCTAAAAGAATTAGGAAACTAGGAAAAAGCAGGAAACATAAAAAGAAATGGGAAACACAAGGAAAAAGAAGAAAGTCTAACTTAATAAGGTATCTAGCATTTAAGAACTTTCTAAATTAAACTCAACTAGTAAATTAGTAAGGCGGGAAGTCATTAAAACTTGTAAGGGGATATGGGGACACCTAGGAGCGATTCTAGGAATGATTTTAGGTGGGTGAGGGAAATAGGGGTAATTAATTAATTAAGGAAATAAATTTTTGGTGCAATGAAGGGGATGGGTGACACATGTACGGGAAGGATTATTATGAATTAAATTATTGAACAATAAATTAAAGGGATTTTTGGAAAGTAATTGACTTAGAAAATCTATATAAAAGAGGGAGGAGGAGGATGATGGATCTCTTCTGTTATGTGTAACGTTACGCTGCATAAATTTATACTTGACTGACTTAGCTTATGGGAGTTGGGATACCGAGCTTGGTGAGGAGTGGTAGCTCGACCTTGCAAGGCGAGCTGGGTGCTAGCGGATTCTCTGGTTAGTGTGTGTGGCCCCTTTGCAGCTTGTGGGGCTAAGGGGGAAGAAGAGTACCCCTAGCGTTGGTTGGGAGGTACCGGTGAAGTCTCATCAATCAGCAAGCAGGAGTTGCATGGAGCGCGTGGGACATCAACTCAGAGCGGGCGACTTGGGCTATGGTACACTTCCTTTGTTTCTGCATGGTAGATTGTTAGTATGATTTATGGTTTTAGTTCTGTGTGTTTGATTGGGTAAATAAAATGATTGTCTTAGCATTCTAGTTGATGACTGAAATTTCCCCCATAGCCTTTAGCTCGTTGTTGATTGATTCCCATGGCCTCAATCCCTGCATGTATTGAATGTCCTATGGTTTTATTGATTTGTGATGATTTGCGGTTTATAAAAATTTTCCTTCGTCCCCAACTTATCAGTCCACGCTTGAGCAGTCGGCCAAAAGCCTAATCTACGGTCGTCACTTCGGTGTTAATAGACCTATGGATCTAAACGCCTTGCTTTTCTGTGCGTGGATGATGAGAGAAGGATGTTCCTGCCAGTCGTCTACCCCTGTTGCTTGTTCCAGGTAGTGTGTAGTCTTTCACCTTGATGCATTTAATTAACCCTGCATTTTTTGATTGATGGTGAAGTTTTCTTTAACTCTGCATTTTTATATCTTGTTGGACATTCCTTGCATTTTTTTTACCTTTGCACTCTTCTTTTGAAGACGATTAAGATTGAGTTTTTCACCACTAGTTAAGACTGTTCTTTTGCCATTGCCAGACTGCATTCGTCGCTTGATTAAGACTGATGTTCGTTTTGTTTTCCTGGCGATTTCCACTTCCTTAGCTGCATTTCATTTGATTTGGGGGCGAAATTTTGCCCAATGAAATTTTTATTTATGGTCAGCTTGTTTAGATTGCTAGGTGCTCGACAACTACAGGATTTTTGTTTTAGATGGTCAGTGTATTTCTGTGTAAGATGAATTATACTTCTGGGCATTTTTATAAGGATATAAACTCAACGAATTAAATTATTAAATGTTTTAAACTCAGTGAATTCTTGAATATTTAAACTCAACGATTTTATTATGGAAAGCTATATTCTCAGCGAATAAACTTAGCTTACATGACCCCATTACCTTTGTGATATGTACCCACGAAATTGATGTGATACCTTACCTTTGCAATATGTAAACACGAATTTGTTGTAACACCTTACCTCTGTGATATGTAGAAAATAATTTGTTGTAATACTTTGCTTCTGTGATATGTAAACATGATTTTGCTGTAATACATTACCTCTGCGAATTGTAACCATGACTTGTTGTGACACCTTTACCATATGTGATTTGTAACCATGACTTGTTGTGACACATTTACCATCTGCGATTTGTAACCATGAATTTGTTGTGACACCTTTACCATATGCGAATTGTAACCCTGACTTTGTTGTGACACCTTTACCATCTGTGATTGGTAACCTTGAATTTGTTGTGACACCTTTACCTCTATGAATTGTAACCATGACTTTGTTGTGACACCTTTTCCTCTGTGATTTGAGATTGTACGAATGTATTTCTTAATGATTGGGACAACGATTAGTCACAGGTAGCCTTGATTTTAGGTAGCGAACTGTGGTGGATCAGTAACCCTGAATTCTTACTACAATTAAATTCGTGACAACAAGTTAGCTACAATGATGTGTAAGGGATATCGTTAACAATGGCATTGACTACATTAAATGCTATGAAGGAAATTAATTATGACTAGGAATATGGCATTAAATCTCATTAAAAGCATATGGCAGCAAATCTCATTGAATGTATATGGCTCTAAAATCTCATTGAATGTATATGGCTCTAATTTCTCATTGAATGTATATGGCTATGATTTCTCATTGAATGTATATGGCTCTAATTTATCATTGAATGTATATGGCTCTAATTTCTCATTGACTTTATATAGCTCTAATTTCTCATTGATTGTATATGGCTATAAAGAACCCTTCTTTGCGACTACAAGCGAAGTAGAAGTGCGAAATTGTTTTATTTTTGTTTGAAAGGCAAGATGGTGATGACAACAACAGTTAACCACACAACTAACGATGAACGCAAGCATGCAGTCCAGGCAACAGGCTACTATGACTCCACACACAGGCAAAAGGGCAACTGGGTGAAACATGTGTAGAACCACAAGGAGGAACGACTACCCGCCCAACACAAACAAGACACACCTACAAGCTACGGGACAACATCCCCCTCCCAACACAATGGCCTTGACGAACAAGACTAGACCTCAAGGTGCGTGCACCAAACGCAGGAAGGCGTTCCATCCATGCACCTAAGGCAACTTACAATGCTCGACAACCTCACACAGAACGCACCGACTCTGGCCAAGTTTTCGATCGCCACTATCCAATAGGGCGCGCCATGATCCCCTCATCAGGAATCATGTCGTTTGTAGGTGATAGACGCGTCAATAACCTTGTTACAACACATCCTATCTAGACCGAGGACTCTAGCTAAATCCGACGTGCTAGGAGGCGAAACAATTGACACTAGACTACACCCACACCCCAACAATAGGTCGATGAGACACAAGAGGATGACACAAGGAAGACGCTAACCAAAACAAGACTTCGTGAACAACCCACCATTAATTACATCTATAGTCAATACTGACCATCTAATTTAACATTAAAAGTGTATCAAGGAGAAAAATTCGAAATCATAGTTGGGTCATCCATGTAACATCAATTTAACCATAATTGCAAATCAAATTTAGCCAGCTTAATTAAGTTAATACTAACGCTATAACCATAGTTACATTCTAATTGAAAAGTCAATTTAATCAATGTTAAAACTAAAGGACAAGACTGTTCTAATTTAGTTAAAGGGTTGTCTAAACAATTTAATGGTTGTCAAATCAAATGAAGAGGTTGTCTAAATATGCTAATCATTTGCTGTATAAAGTAAAGATAACTTCCATTGCCGCAACTAAAGTATACATTAATTATGGGATGTCAATTAAAAAAAACAAAAGACGCATAGATGACAAGTCACCGAGCTAACTAGGTAAAACATGACCCGAATTAGAATGTGTTTCAATCAAATTAGAGAAGGGCTACCAATAAGTGACAAGAGTTAACATAGGCGAGAGTCAAATGCCATCAACTCGGGAATATAAAAATGACAATGCGGTCATGGCAGGCCATCAATAACTGAAATGTACTTCTAAAAAGGGTAACAAAGAATACCCAAGGTAAGTCTGAACACAACACAGTCCAAGTGACCAATTGCTAGGCACACAGGCGACTAAGGTTGTCTCAAAAGAAAGAAAAACATGCACAGACACACAACCCAATGGAATGATAAAATCGTTGTGGTTAAAAACGTAATCGTAAAGCTAGTAAATACAATTGCAATGCCATTAAGCAGGTCATTGTACCTTATTCACCATGAAATGGAAATATATTTTTTCTGTCATTAAATAATAAGAAAATCGCTACACCCAACGCACCAGAAGGGAATTACATTTTTTTTCACTGATAAATAAGCAAATCATTGTACATTAACAAAATATAATTTCGCATTGGCATTAAATACAAATCGTAAATGCCATTAACTAAAATCGCAAACACAATAATACCATTTCCTTTCACTTAACTAGGAAATCAACAAGGACACGACACAGTAAAGTAATTCCGATTTCACTCAAGGAGAAGCTCGTTCAAACATCTTCAATGAATTTACAAGAAATATATATATAACGCAGTCAAAATTTAAGTCAAACAATGGCCATTCAACAAAAAAATGCATTCATCATTAAATGGCAATTTCATGGTCATTCCAGCAACAAACTCAGTCATTAATTAAGGGCAAATTCATGGTCATTCCAGCGGAAAACCCAGTCAACATTTAATGGTGAAATCGTGGTCATAAATTAATAATGACATTAACAATATATAAAATGTTGGGTGTATTTAAGGAAGTTTCAATAACACGGTTTAAGAAAATAAGTCTTTGTGCATACAATTAGAGAAAAACGTGAACCATACATATTCTTGGGTGAATGCTAATCAATTAAAACTCAGTTAAATTACAACGTTGCTAACACAATAGGGAAACACAGTCTTCCAAGGAAATTTCATTATCAGTTAACATAAGTTTGTTGCCCTAAATGTTAAAACAACACAGTCATTCAACAGATAGATTTGCTACCATTCCGGTTATAAAACTCGCTATCCAAAATCCAAATACAATCGATGTCCAACAAGAACGTTTCGGTAAACTATCACATGATTTGCTATAAAAAAATGTTAACGTTCTCTAAAACTATAAACATTGGCTCCTTATATAATTTGCTCATTATAAAATCGTACATGAAAAAAAAATCGAATTGTAGATCGCAGTCACCATGTAAAATGGCAATCAATAATTAAGGAGTCCTAGTCAGTAAAATAAAGAAATCACAGTCCATACACCAAACAAGCACTGGTATTAGTGTAATAACGCAGACGCATAAAACAATAAAAGACAAACAACAGTAAGAGAAGCGCAAAGATCCATGGGAAAAGTCATTGAAATGACCACAAAGTTTCTATCAGCCCAAGCGCAGAGAAATCCAAGGTTAAGCCCTTAAGGCGTGGAGACAAAAACAAGCGCAGAGATAAACCAACAAGAATGCAAAGAAATCCATCCGCAGAGGTACTTTTTTTAGAAGGCACAAGACAAACAATTAGCCAAGGAAAAACAACAGAGGTAGACAGATGACAGGAACATCCTTCGCTCATCATCCATGCACAGAAAAGCAAGGCATTGAGTTCCATAGGTCTATTAACGCCGAAGCGACGACCGTAGATCAGGCTCCTGGACGACTGCTCAAGAAAGGACTGATGAGCTAGGGACGAAAGGAAAAAACAACCGCAATCATCACAAATCAATAAACCATAGGGAGGTCTAGACATGTCGGGAATCAAAGGCCATGTGAGTCAATGAATCATTGAGCTAAAGGCTATGGTAAAAATTCAGTCATCAACTAGAATGCTAAGACAATCATTTTCCTTACCCAATTAAACATGAAGATCTAAAATCATAAATCATACTAACAATCTACCATGCAAAAATAAAGGAAGCATAATGTTTCCCAATCAACCGCTCTGAGTTTATGTCCCACGTGCTTTGTTGCAACTCTCGCTTTCCGGCTATTGAGACTTCACCGGTACCTCCCAGCCAATGCTAGGGGTACTCTTCTTCCCCCTTATCCCCTCGAGCCACAAAGGGGCCATGCATGCTATCCAGAGAATCAGCTAGCTCCCAGCTCACCTCGCAAGGCCGAGCTACCACTCCTCACTGAGCTGGGTATCCCAACTCCCACAAGCTAAGTCAGTCAAGTATACAATTCTGCAGCGTAACTTTATGCAAAACATAAGAGATCTATCATCATTTTCCTCCCTCCAATATATAGAGTTTTGAAGTCCCTTACTTTCCCAAAATCCCATTTTATTTAATGTTTAATAAATTAATTCATAAAAATCCTCCTCGTACATGTGTCACCCATCCCCTTCAATCCTCCAAAAATTAATTTCATTAATTAATTAATGACCCCTATTTCCCTCACTCACCTAAAGGCACTCCTAGAATCGCTCCTAGGTGTCCCCATATCCCGTTACAAATTTTAATGACTTTCCCCCTTATTAATTTACTAGTTGAGTTTAAATTAGAAAGTTATTAAATGCTAGATACCTTACTAAGTTAGACTATCTTTTTTTTTCCTTGAGTTTCATCTTTCTTTTTATGTTTCCCGCTTTTTCCTAGTTTCCTAATTATTTTAGATTTCCCTCTTTCCCCTTTTTATTTAAACTCAATAAGGCATGTGCAAAAACTTACCCTTTTTCCCTTTTTCTTTTGAATGAATACATTTTAATTAGCATAATATAGTAAAACAATTATTTCCCCTTTTTAAATTTTATCCAAAAAGATTTTTAAAAATCAATTTAATTGCTTACCTCCTTCTTGTCACAAGATTAATGAAGATTATCAATATTATTTATTTTATTTTTATTTTTATTTTTATATATAGATATTTTTATTTTTATCTTTAAATAAATAGATAAAATTTTACCACCGGTATAATTTAGACCTAGATTTTATTTTCCTATGTTGGGTAACATTTTATTAGGGGAAAAGTTTTAAATCTTCCTTAACACATTATTCTTCCTAAAGCCATCTAGGTTTATCCAAATATTAAATAACA
Source organism: Picea engelmannii (assembly GCA_009831015.1). Lineage (NCBI taxonomy): Eukaryota > Viridiplantae > Streptophyta > Pinopsida > Pinales > Pinaceae > Picea > Picea engelmannii. Next base: position 10,799 of record ML831315.1, read on the forward strand.
ACGCGACGTGCCCTTTAGGATGCACTAGGTGCTCCAAGGGTGCCACTCACCTCTTTATGTTTCTCTTATGCGACGTGCCCTTTAGGACGCACTACATGCTCCAAGGGTGCCACTCGCCTCTTTCCATTTTTCTTGCACGACGTCCCCTTCAGGACGCACCACATTCTCCAAGGGTGCCACTCGCCTCTCGACTGACTTGGTAGACATCAAAAACCCTCGGAGTCAATACTCCGCTAGGTGATCTTGTGGGAGACTAAGGGCCTCTAAGGAACAAGGCCCCTTCCTTATTGCATGCACCTTAGAATCATCATGATTGACTGTCGCAGTCTTCCCTCAMAACATCATGGGTCCTCTCGAACTAGGTAATCGTTAACCTACAAGTCRAGAGATGGCGGGAGTGCTAGTAGGCTATGGCAGGGTTGTTGTCCACACCTCTCCCTCAACATCTTTGGTAGTCCTGCGTGACCCCTCTACTCCACATGTGATTTTGGTCGAYAAGCTATCGTCAGCCAACATCATCAACGAATCTTGTCAGAAATATATCCATAATCATATCATCTAATCAGATGCAGAAATATCTTATATACAATAATCAAACCCCAATAGTCCACTCCCTGACTCGATYTGGAGTCCAAGGGGTTCCATCGATGCATCTGCATCCTTKAGGTCCAAAATCATGCACACTCRGTAAAACCGATTCAATAGTACCTGTCTATGTCAATGCAGCAAAACAACATGTCATCAACCCATAATGCCTCATACTCAAAATCAAATGTTTAATAGTATAATAATTTGGATCACTTGCAAGCAAGTGTCCTCAAAGAATAAGTTCGCTCAGTGTGCGCAAGAGAGGGATGTTACATACACCCCCTCTTGGTCTAAACTTCATCCCGAAGTTTCACAGTATATAAGTGCCAAAATAATGTGTATCACAGTATCATAAGTCTATCTATCAAACAAAAATGGAAATTGCTGGCGCATATCATATGCATCCTCCCAGGTCGCCGAGTGTGGACTATAGCTGTCCCACTGGACCTTTACCTACTCTACTGTTCGATGCCATAACTGTCGAATTTGATGATCCAAGATGCGGATCGGCTCAGCCGTGAGGGCCCCCTCATCTGATACCTGGAAGGAACTCATGTCAATAACATGTGTAGGATCACTAATATAATGTCTCAAAATAGATACATGAAAAACATCGTGCATACGCGTCAAGGAATCATTCAAGGCTAGTCGATAGGCCACATGCCCCTTTCTTTCCATGATCTTGAAAGGTCCCACGAAACTAGGAGAGAGTTTAGCTCACTTTCCCAACTTGATCGAACTCTTATGCGATTTAACCTGCAAGAAGACTCGATCGCCAACCTCATAACTACGGTCGACACGATGTGCATCGGCATAACTCTTTTGTCGATCCTACACTTCTTTAATCCTTTGTCTTATTGTTTTCATTTTCTCTTCCATTTCTTGGATTGCTTTTGGTCCCACCAGGACCCTATCCTCAAGCCGATCCCAACTCGACGTCTGACATGATCACCCGTAAAGAAACTTGAAAGGCACCATCTTAATGGTTCTTTGGTAATTGTTGTTATAAGCGAATTCTATCAGTGGCAAGAATACTTCCCAATGCTTTTGTTATTCCATCACGTACATGTGTAGCATTTCCTCCAAGGTCTGGTTTGTTTGTTCAGTATGCCCGTCAGTCTCCGGGTGATACGCATTACTAAAGTTGAGTTGGGTTCCCAAGGCCTCTTGGAAACTCATCCAAAATCATCCAGTAAACACTGATCCTCGACTGGATATAATCCTCTTAAGCACGCCATGAAACCTCACAATCTCACTGATGAAAATTCTAGCTATGTCAGGTGCCTGATACGTCGTATGCACAGGAATAAAGTGAGCACTCTTCATCAGAGTGTCTACTACTACGAAAATTGAGTCGTGTCTCCTTTCCGTCAGTGGAAATCCAACAATAAAATCCATTGAAATAACCTCCCATTTCGACTCCGGAATAACGTGTGGTTGTAGTAATCCTACTAGATGTCTATGTTCAGCCTTTACCTACTAACATTCTAGACATCTGGCCACATAGTTGACTATATCTTCCTTCATTCCCTTCTAGAAGAATAAGGGTTTAAGTTCTGCCCTCATCTTCGTGACTCCTGGGTGAGCCATGTACATTGATCTATGAGCCTCGTTTAGGATCAAACTCCTCAACTCGTCGTTCGGTGGTACATAAATCCATTTTTTAAACCTCAATAATCCATCATCGTCAAACTTAAATCCTTCAAATCTTGGTACCATCATTGTGTTTTCTTCGATAAAACCCTCGACCTCTTTGTACTAGTCATTGTCATGCTTTAAAGTTAGAATCTGTTCACGTAGATTTGTCTGAAGAGGAAACACCAAAAATATGTGTGGTCTCCAACTTAATGCATCTGCCACTCGGTTCACCATTCCTTTTATGTAAGTAATCTCGAAGTCGTACTCGCTAAGCAATTCTGACCAACATCGTTGTCACACGTTCAGGTCGCTTTGCGTAAAGATGTGTTGTAGTCCAAAGTGATCCGTCTTTATTTCAAATTTTCGTCCAACAAGGTAGTTTCTCCAAACCTTCAAGGAATAGATGATGGCTAACAACTCCAAATTTTGCATTGCGTAGTTCTCCCCATGCCTTCTTAGTTTCCTTTAGATGTATGCGATCACTCGACCATATTGCATCAAGAATTTGCCTAAGCCTTCCTTGGATGCGTCAGTGCATACCAAGAATTATGCATCCATGTTAGGGACCTTTATTATCGGCGTCGTTGTCAAAATCTCCTTGAGCCTCCTAAAATCTTCTGCGCAATGCTCGGTCCAAACAAACTTCTTGTTCTTCTGCAACTCTGTGATCGGATTTGCTATCTTCAAAAATCCCTCGACGAACCGTCGATAGTATCCTGCTAAAACCATGAAGCTACGTACTTCTGGGACGTTCATCGGCGTAGGCCATTCCATAGTAGCCTCGACCTTTGCTGGATCCACGGTGATACCTTTGTTGGAGAAGACACGCCCTAAGTAGAGAATCTTTAATTGATAAAATGAACATTTGGACAACTTCCCATACAATTTTGCTCTTGCAGACACTGTAGTACCAAGCACAAGTGCTCGTCATGCTCCTCCATCGTCTAAGAGTAAATCAAAATATTGTCAATGAATACTTGGACGAACTTGTCCAAGTACTCGCGAAACACCTCGTTCATCAAACTCATAAATACCCCTGGGGAATTTGTTAGTCCAAATGGTAAAACAATAAACTCGTAATGCCCAAACCTCATCTTAAAGGTGGTCTTAGGGATGCCATCCTCCTTAATCCATAATTGGTGGTATCCTAATTGCAAATCGATCTTTGAGAACACCGTCGTGCCCTTCATCTGATTGAATAGATCATCAATCCTTGACAATAGATATTGATTCTTGATCGTTTCCTTATTCAATTGATGGTATTCAATGCAGAGCCTCCATGGCCCATCCTTCTTGCATATGAAAATAACAGGCGCACCCCACGGTGACATGCTTGGACATATCAGTCCCAAGTCCAACAATTCATTCAGTTGCATTCTCAACTCCTGTAACTCTGGGGTCGACATCCGATAAGGCGTTCTAGTTATCGGTTCAGTCCCCAGTTTTAGGTCTATAGTAAACTCCAATTCCCTCTCTGGCAGCATCCCAGGTAACTCTTCTAGAAATATGTCTGCAAACTCTCTCACCACCGGAAGGTGTTCTATAACTTCCGCTACTCCCTTCTCGTTTAACGCAAGGATTGCATAAAGCTTACATCCCTTGTGAATGTTCTTCCGTATCTTCTAGGAAGAGATGAACCTCAGGGAAACTCCCTAGTTTCGTCTTATAATCATGCGTCTTTTCCCCTCATCATCGACCAGGCTCAACTATTTCATCTTGCAGTTGAGTATCGCCTCATGCGATTCCAACCAGTCAATACCGATCACGACGTCATAAGATCCTAATATCATGACCTACAAGTTGGCCCTAGTGACAAACTCTCCCAGGTTAAGGATACAACCCGTAACCTTTCCTCCAACCTTCTGTTTGGCTCTAGAAGCCATCTCTATGAAGCTAAACTCATACTACTCGACTCCCTTTAACTTAATCCTTTTTAGCGCTGCACCAGAAATGAAACTCTCGGTAGAACCAAGATCTATCAAAATAATAAGGCTCAGGTCGACGATGATACCTGACATCTCGAGCATAGTCGACTGGTGCTCTGCTTGGCGGTTATTCACAGTTGCATGAATCTGATGGGCCTTGCCCAAATCTCCCACGGTAGTGAGTCCGGCTGATCCAGGTGCTCTAGTCCTCTCCACTGGGCAGTCGCGCTGGTAGTGTAGCTCTCCACAAGTCCAACACCCCTCCTTCGATCTAGTACTCCTGGTACCCAAAGTAGAATATGACAACCCACTGGCCTGGAATCTTGGTCTGTTTTGCTGAATAGGCCTAAACTGTTGTTGTTGTGGTCGACGTTGCTGCTGATGTTGTGGTCCCTAATAAGGTGTCTTTTGTTGAGGTTTCGTCGCCGAGGTGTAGGGAAAGTGGATCCCCTCTGGAAGCCACGATATCATGGCGTATGTCTGGTTAGTGTTTGATGTTGCTGCGCACCAGATGACACCTGCCCTGCTAGTCTTGCTGGAGTCCTTCTCTGACCCCTGTTGATAAGCTCCACCTCTGTTATGAGGGCCTTTCGGATGACATCATGCAAGGTTTGAGGCATTAGAATCCTAACATTTTCACGTATGATGCCATTAAGGATGAACACGAACCCGTTGACCTTAAGATTCTTAGTGTTAAGATACGGAGCATACCGGAGCAACTCCATAAAATGGGCCTCGTACTCAGGCACCGTATGGTCTCGCTGTCGTAAGGCGTTGAAATTTTTGAGCTGATGCTCAATGAATTCCTCTGATAGGTACCTCTCTCGAAACCATTCCTCAAACAGTTCCCATGACACTTCTTGTATGGCCATGTTCAGTTGTGGTAGGAGCATCTTCCACCATAAAATAGCACACCCCTTTAGTTGAAACACTGCCATGCGTACCATCATGTTGGAGGTATAGTCACGAAGTGCAAAGAACATCGCCATATTCTCCAACCATGCCTCGGTGGTTGCGTCGTCCGGGGCACCAAAGAACTCAGGAAATTTGACCTTCTCGAGCTCACGGTGAATGCTACCAGTACCGACCGGAGCGCATGGTGGACCGTCAGGGGGTGCTGGCACTTTGGCCTCATCTCTATCCAAACGGTTGATCAATGCCTTAGACATGCACTGAAAGGATCTCATCATTCCAACCACATCACCCACTGCTATCTTCTCCTGCCCAACAACCTGTTCGTCTCCCTGGGGGTTAGACCCCTCAGGCGTGGATGCTACTAGAGGCATCACGCCTCCTCCCCTAGCACTTCGTCGTCTGCCTATGTGGTGTCCTCTAACAATGATTACCTGCATGAATACAAGTCAACTTAATTAGCAACATTATAATCAAATCATATCAACTAAAGCTGTAGTGATCCCAAGTCGCAAGTTTAACCCACTCTAATACCAAATGTAAAGACCCCTTCTTCGCGACTACAAGCGAAGCAGAAGTGAGAAATTGTTTTTTTTTTATTTGAAAGGAAAGATGGTGATGACAACAACAGTTAACCACACAATTGACAACGAAATCAAGCATGCAGTCCAAGCAACAGGCTACTATGAGTCCACGCACAGGAACAAAGACAACTGGGTGAAACATGCGTAGAACCATAAGGAGGAACGACTACTCGCCTGACACAAACAAGACACGCCTACAAGCTAAGGGACAACATATCCCTCCTAACACAACAACCTTGAAGAACGAGACTATACCTCAAGGTGCGCACACCAAACACAAGAAGGTGTTCCATCCATGCGCCTAAGGAAACTTACAACGCTCAACAACCACACACAGAATGCACTGACTTTGGCCAAGTTCTTGATCGCCGCCATCCAATAGGGCACACCATGATCCCCTCATTAGGAATCATGTCGTCCCTAGGTGATAGTCGAGTCAATAACATTGGTACAACACATCCTATCTGGACCGAGGACTCTAGATAAATCTGATGCACTAGGAGGAGAAACAATTGACACTAGACTGCACCCACACCCCAACAATAGGTCGATGAGACGCAAGAGGATGACACAAGGAAGACTCTAACCAACACAAGACTTCGTCAACAACCCGCCATTAATTACGTCTAAAATAGTCAATACTGACCATCTAATTTAACATTAAAAGTGTATCAAGGAGCAAGTCAAAATCATAGTTGGGTCATCCATGTAAAACCAATTTAACCATAATTGCAAATCAAATTTAGCTAGCTTAATTAAGTTAATACTAACGCTATAACCATAGTTACATTCTAATTGAAAATTTAGTTTAATCAATGTTAAAACTAAAGGACAAGACTGTTCTAATTTAGTTAAAGAGTTGTCTAAATGATTTAATAGATGTCTAATCAAATGAAGAGGTTGTCTAAATATGCTAATCATTTGTTGTATAAAGTAAATATAACTTCCATTGCTGCAACTAAAGTATACATTATTCATGGGCTGTCAATTAAAAAAAAACAAAAGACGCGTACATGACAAGTCACCGGGCTAACTAGGTAAAACATGACCCGAATTAGAATGCATTTCAATCAAATTAGAGAAGGGATGCCAATAAGTGACAAGCGTTAACACCGAAAAGAGTTAAATACCATCAACTCGGGAATATAAAAATGACAACGCAGTCCTAGCAGGCCATTAATAAATGAAATGTACTCCTAAAAAGGGTAACAAAGCAGACCCAAGGTAAGTCCAAACACAACGCAGTCCAAGTGACCAAGTGCCAGGCACATAGGCGACTAAGGCTGTCTCAAAAGCAAAACAAATGTGCACAGACACACAACCCAATGGAACTATAAAATCGTTGTGGTTAAAAATGTAATCGTAAAGCTAGTAAATACAATTGCAATGCCATTAAGCAGGTCGTTGTACCTTATTCACCACGGAATGGGAATATATTTTTTCTGTCATTAAATAATAAGCAAATCGCTGCACCCAATGCACCAGAAGGGAATTACATATTTTCTGTCATTGATAAATAAGCAAATCGTTGTACATTAACGAAATATAATTTTGCATTGCCATTAAATACAAATAGTAAATGCCATTAACTAAAATTGCAAACAAAATAATACCATTTCCTTTCACTTAATAAGGAAATCAACAAGGACAGGACACAGTAAAGAAATTATGATTTCACTCAAGGAGAATCTCGTTGTCAAACATCTTCAACGAATTTAAAAGAAAAAAATAAATATATATAAAAACGCAGTCAAAATTTAAGGAAAACAGTGTCCATTCAATAGCAAAACACAGTCATCATTAAATGGCAATTTCGTGGTCATTCCAGCGGAAAAATCAGTCATTAATTAAGGGCAAATTCGTGGTCATTCCAGTGGCAAACCCAGTCAACATTTAATGGTGAAATCGTGGTCATAAATTAAGAATGACATTAACAATATATAAAAAGCTGGGTGTATTTAAGGAAGTTTCAATAACACGGTTTAAGAAATTAAGTCTCTGTGCATACAATTAGAGAAAAACGTGAACCCTACATACTGATGCGTGATTGCTAATTAATTAAAACTCAGTTAAATTACAATGTTGCTAACACAACAGGGAAACACATTCTTCCAAGGAAATTTCGCTATCAGTTAACATAAGTTTACTGCCCTAAATGTTAAAACAACGCAGTCATTCGACCGATAGATTCACTGCCATTCAAGTTATAAAACTTATTTTCCAAAAGCCCAATAGAATTGATGTCTAGTAAGAACGTTTCAGTATACTACCACACGATTTGTTATAAAAAATGATAACGCTGTCTAAAACTATAAACATTGGCTCCTTGTATAATTTTCTCATTATAAAATCGTACATGAAAAAAAAATCGAATTGTAGATTGCAGTCACCATGTAAAATGGCAGTCAATAATTGAGGAATCTCAATCAGTAAAATAAATAAATCGCAGTCCATACACTAAACAAGCGTTGGGAATAGTGTAATAACGTAGACACATAAAACAATAAAACACAGACAACATTAAGAGAAGCGCAAAGATCCATGGGAAAAGTCATTGAAATGACCGCAAAGGTTCTATCAGCCCAAGCACAAAGAAAATCCAATGTTAAGCCCTTAAGGCATGGAGACAAAAACAAGCGCAGAGATAAACTAATAAGGACACAAATAAATCCATACGCAGAGGTACTTTTACTAGAAGGCGCAATAAAAACAATCAGCCAAGGATAAACAAAAGAGGTAGACGACTGACAAGAATATCCTTCGCTCATCATCCACGCATAGAAAAGTAGGGCGTTGAGATCCATAGGTCTATTAACACCGAAGCGAGGACTGTAGATCAGGCTCCTGGCGGACTGCTCAGGTGAGGATTGATGAGCTAGGGATGAAAGGCAAGAACAATCGCAATCATCACAAATCAATAAACCATAGGGTGGTCAAGACATGTCGAGAATCGAAGGCCATGGTAGTCAATCAATCATCGAGATAAAGGCTATGGGAAAATATGAGTCATCAACTAAAATGTTAAGACAATCATTTTCCTTACCCAATTAAACATGCAGATCTCCATATTGCTCCTAGAATCGCTCCTAGTTGTCCCCATATCCCCTTACAATTTTTAATGACTTTCCCCCTTATTAATTTACTAGTTGAGTTTAAATTAGAAAGTTCTTAAATGCTAGATACCTTACTAAGTTAGAATATCTATTTTTTTCCTTGAGTTTCCCCTTTCTTTTTATGTTTCCCGCTTTTTCCTAGTTTCCAAATTATTTTAGATTTCCCTCTTTCCCCTTTTTATTTAAACTCAATAAGGCATGTGCAGAAAGTGACCCTTTTTCCCTTTTTCTTTTGAATGAATACATTTTTAATTAGCATAATATAGTAAAACAATTATTTCCCCTTTTTTAATTTTATCCCAAAAGATTTTTATAAATCAATTTAATTGCTTACCCCCTTCTTGTCACAAGATTAATGAAGATTATCATTATTATTATTTTTTTATTTTTTTTTTTTATATAAATATTTTTATTTTTTTTTTTAAATAAATAGATAAAATTTTACCACTAGTATAATTTAGACCTTGACTTTAATTTCCTAGGCTGGGTGACATTTTATTAGGTGAAATTTTTTAAATCTTCCTTAACATGTTATTCGTCCTAAATCCATCTAGGTTTATCCAAATATTAGATAACAATGCGACGTGCCCTTCAGAATGCACTAGGTGCTCCAAGGGTGCCACTCACCTCTTTCTATTTCTCTTGCGCAACGTGCCCTTCAGGACGCACTACGTGCTCCAAGGGTGCCACTCGCCTCTTTCCATTTTTCTTGCGCGACGTGCCCTTCAAGATGCAACACGTGCTCCAAGGGTGCCACTCGCCTCTCGACTGTCTTGGTAGACATCAAAAACCCCCGGAGTCAATACTCCGCCAGGTGATCTTGTGGGAAACTAAAGGCCTCTAAGGAATAAGGCCCCTGCCTTATTGCGCACCCGTTAGAATCATTGTGAGAGACTGTCGCAATCTACCCTCACGACATCGTGGGTCCTCATGAACTAGGTAATCGTTAACCTACAGTTCAAGCCATGGCGGGAGTGCTAGTAGGTTGTGGCAGGGTATTTGTCCACACCTCTCCCTCAACATCTCTGGTAGTCCTGCGTGACCCCTCTACTCCACATGTGAGTCTGGTCGGCAAGCTACCGTGAACCTACATCATCAACAAATCATGTCAGAAATATATCCATAATCATATCATCTAATCAGATGCATAAATATCATATATACAACAATCAAGCCCCAATAGTCCACTCCCCGACTCGATCTAGAGTCCAAGGGGTTCCATCGATGCATCTGCATCCTCAAGGTCCAAAATCATGCACACTTAGTAAAACTGAGTTAGTAGTACCTGTCTATGTCAATGCAGCAAAACAACATGTCATCAACCCATAACGCCTCATAATCAAAACCAAATGCTTAATAGTATAATTATTTGGATCACTTGCAAGCAAGTGTCCTCAAAGAATAAGTTCGCTCAGTGCGCGCAAGAGCGAGATGTTACATACACCCCCTCTTGGTATAAACTTCGTCACGAAGTTTCATAGTATATAAGTGTTGAAATAATGTGTATCACAGTATCATAAGTCTATCTATCAAACAAAAATGGAAACTGTTGGCGCATATCATATGCGTCCTCCCAGGTCACCGAGTGTGGACTATAGCTATCCCATTGGACCTTCACCTGCTCTACTATTCGACATCGTATATGTCGAATGCGATGATCCAATATGTGGATGGGATCAGTCGTGAGTGCCCCCTCGTCTTCTACCTACAAGGAACTCATGTCAATAACATGTGTAGGATCACTAATATAATGTCTCAAAATAGATACGTGAAAAACATCATGCATACGCCTCAAGGAATCAGGTAAGGCTAGTCAATAGGCCATGGGCCCCTTTATTTCCATGATCTTGAAAGGTCCAATGAACTTAGAAGAGAGTTTATCTCCATTTCCCAACTTGATCAAACTCTTATGCAGTTTAACCCGCAAGAAGACTCGATCGCCAACCTCGTAACTACGGTCGACATGGTGCGCATCGGAATAACTCTTATGTCGATCTTGCGCTTCTTTAATCCTTTGTATTATTGTTTGCATTTACTCTTCCATTTCTTGAATTGCTTCTGGTCCCACCAGGACCCTATCCTCAAGTCAATCCCAGATCAAAGGTGTCTGACATGGTTGCCCGTAAGGAAACTCGAAAGGCACCATCTTAATGGTGCTTTGGTAACTGTTGTTATAAGTGAATTTTGTCAGTGACAAGAATTCTTCCCAACGCTTTTGTTGGTCCATCACATAAATGCACAACATGTCCTCCAAGGTCTGGTTCATTCGTTCGGTATGCCCGTCAGTCTCCAGGTGATATGCAGTACTGAAGTTTAGTTGTGTTCCCAAGGCCTCTTGGAAACTCATCCAAAATCGTCCAGTAAAAACCGATCCTCGATCGGATATAATCCTCTTAGGCACACCATGCAGCCTAACAATCTCACTGATGAAATCTCTAGCTATGTCAGGTGCCTGATACATCGTACGCACAGGAATAAAGTGAGCACTCTTCGTTAGAGTGTCTACTACTACGAAAATTGAGTCGTATCTCCTTGCTGTCTGTGGCAATCCAACAACAAAATCCATCGAAATAACCTCCCATTTTGATTCCTGAATAGCAAGTGGTTGTAGTAATCCTGCTAGATGTCTATGTTTAGCCTTTACCTACTGACATTCTAGACATCTAGCCACATAGTTGACTATATCTGCCTTCGTTCTCTTCCAGAAAAACAAGGGTTTAAGGTCTTCCCTCATCTTCGTGACTCTTGGGTGAGCCATGTACACTACTCTATGAGCCTCGTTTAGGATCAAACTCCTCAACTCGTCGTTCGGTGGTACGTAAATCCAATTTTTAAACCTCAATAATCCATCGTTGTCAAATGTAAATCCTTCAAATATTGATACCATCATTGGGTTTTGTCCGATAAAACCCTCAACCTCTTTGTACCAGTCATCATAACGTTGTAAAGTTAGAATATTTTCACGTAGATTCATCTGAAGAGGCAACACCAAAAATATTCCTGGTCTCCAACTTAATGCATCTGCCACTCCATTCACCATTCCTTTTATGTAAGTAATCTTGAAGTCGTACTTGCTAAGAAATTCCAACCAACGTCGTTGTCGTGCGTTCAAGTCGCTTTGCATAAAGATGTGTTGTAGTCCACAATGATCCGTCATTAGTTCAATTTTTCATCCAACAAGGTAGTGTCTCCAAACCTTCAAGGCTTATATGATGGATAACAACTCCAAATCTTGTGTCGCGTAGTTCTCCTCATGCCTTCTCAGTTTCCTTGATATGTATGCAATCACTCGACCGTCTTGCATCAAGACTCCTCCTAAGCCTTCCTTGGATGTGTCATTGCATACCAAGAAATCTGCGTCCATGTCAAGGACCTTTAGTATCAGTTCCATTATCAATAGCTCCTTGAGCCTCTCAAAATCATCCGCACATTTCTCTGTCCAAACAAACTTCTTGTTATTCTACTGTAAATCCATGATCATATTTGCTATCTTCGAAAATCCCTCGATGAATCATCGATAGTATCCTTCTAAACCTATGAATCTACGTACTTCCAAGATGTTCGTCGGCGCAGGCCATTCCATAATAGCCTCAACCTTTGCTGGATCCATGGTGATACCTTCGTCAGAGATGACATGTTGAATCTTTGATTGATAAAATGAGCATTTGGAAAACTTCCCATAGAATTTGTGCTCTCACAGACACTGTAGTACCAAGCACAAGTGCTTCTTATACTCCTTCATCGTCCGAGAGTAAATCAAAATATCATCAATGAATACTTGGATGAACTTGTCCAAGTACTCGCAGAACACCCTGTTCATCAAACTCATAAATACCCCTGGGGTGTTTGTTAGTCCAAATGGAAAAATGGTAAACTCGTAATGCCCAAACCTCTTCTTAAAGGTAGTCTTATGGATGTCACCCTCCTTAATCCACAAATGGTGGTATCCTGATCGCAAATCGATCTTTAAGAAAACTGTCGCGCCCTTCACCTGATCGAACAGATCATCAATCCTCGACAACGGATATTGATTCTTGATCGTTGCCTTGTTCAATTGATGGTAGTCAATGCAGAGCCTCCACGACCCATCCTTATTTTGTATGAAAATAACAGGCGCACCCCACGGTTACACGCTTGGACGTATCAGTCCCATGTCCAACAACTCCTTCAGTTGCATTCTCAACTCCTGTAACTCTGGAGTCGACATCC
>ML831315.1:37600-54783 GCA_009831015.1 Picea engelmannii
ATGGAAAAGAATAGGTGAGACATCAGGTAATGTGTTGAACATGGAGAACAGAGGAAGACAAAAGGATAGAGGAAAGGGCTCAGGGAACCCTGGGAATTCTAGGAAGGGAAGATCCAAATCCAGACTTGGAAAGATAGAGTGCTGGAATTGTGGGAAGAAAGGACATCTGAAGAAAGATTGCAGAGCTCCAAAGAAACAAAGAGATGGACAATAGGAGAGAAATCAGGAAGCAAATGTAATAGGTGATGTGTTCAAAGATGCTTTGATTCTTTCTGTAGATAATATTTATGATTCTTGGGTAGTAGATTCAGGGGCTTCATTTCATGCCACACCCCATAGGAAACATTTTCTAGATTATGTTCAAGGTGATTTTGGATAATAATAAAGGAAGGACCTGGAAATTTATCTGGTGGACGTAGCCCACATTGGGTGAACCACGTAAATCTATGTCTCTATTGTATTGTGTATCTTCTATGTTTTGTTTCCGCATTTATTTTATTTTATTGTTCTGCGGACCTGTTTTTCTAACACGTGGATCCTCTCGAACTAGGTAATCGTTAACCTACAGTTTGAGCCACGGCGGGAGTGCTAATAGGTTGTGGCAGGGTTGTTGTCCACACCTCTCCCTCAACATCTCTGGTAGTCCCGTGTGACCCCTCTACTCCACATGTGAGTCTGGTCAGCAAGTTATCGTTAGCCTGCATCATCAACGAATCATGTTAGAAATATATCAATAATCATATCATCTAATCAGATGCAGAAATATCATATATACAACAATCAAACCCCAATAGTCCACTCCCTGACTCGATCTAGAGTCTAAGGGGTTCCATCAATGCATCTGCATCCTCGAGGTCCAAAATCCTGCACACTCAGTAAAACCGAGTCAATAGTACTTGTCTATGTCAATGCAACAAAACAACATGTCATCAACCCATAACGCCTCATAATCAAAATCAAATGCTTAATAGTATAATAATATGGATCATTTGCAAGCAAGTGTCCTCAAAGAATAAGTTTGCTCAATGCGTGCAAGAGCGGGATGTTACAATGGCTCTAATTTCCCATTGAATGTCTATGGCTTTAACGACATTGTCACTTCTTAGCAGATTCTTTTTAAGGTTAATAGACAATTGTCATTTTGTTACGGTTAGTGTAGATAGACCGCATGTTGTAATGTAATGTGTTAATAAGTATTTCATTATATCTTTCTGCATTGATATGGTAAATGTTTTTATATGATTTCAATTGCTAGCTAGATTACAATTTGGAATTAATTTAGAATTGCCCTTTTAGATCGTAACTAATGATAAAATTAGATCTGTATTAAAAGCTAATTAGATGGTAATTATTGACCGGTTAGACTGGATAAAAGGGTTTGGGGGTTGACAAAGTTGTGTATTGGCTTGTGTCTTCCATGGTAGTCGTCCTCTAGTGTCTCGTCGACCTACTGTTGGGGTTTGGGTGTGGTTTTCTTATCGGTATTCGGCTCCTGGCGCGTCGGATTTACCTAGAGTCCTCGGTTCAGATAGGATGTGTGGTGCCAAGGTTAATGACACGTCTATCACTGGGGACAACATGATTCCTGATGAGGGGATCATGGCATGCCCTATTGGATAGCGGAAAACAAGAACTTGGTTGGAGTCAGTGCGTCTGTGTGAGTGTTTTCAAGCGTTGTAAGTTGTTTTTGTCACATGGGTGGAATGCCTTCATACGTTTGGTTCACCCGCTTTGAGGTTCTAGTTGTGTTCATCATTGGTCATTGTGTCAGGAGGGGGATGTTGTCCCTTATATTGTAGGCGTGTCTTGTTTGCGTCGGGAGGGTAGTCCTTCATCCTTGTTGTTCTACGCATGTTTTTCCCAGTTTCCCTTGTGTCAATGAGTGGAGTCATAGTTGTCTGTTTCCTGGACTGCATTCTTGTGTTCATCATTAGTGGTGTAGTTAACTGTTGTCGTCATCACCTTCTTACCTCTTAACCCCCCCGAAAAAAAAATTCACTTCTGCTTCACTATAGTCGTAACGATGGGGTCATTACAATGGTGCTCAAATTATTCCTAGGTTAAGTTTATGGCATTACCTAACCAGAAGAAAAAGGGGAAATACAGTTTCAAAGGTGCAGACCTTGATTTTTGTTTCCCTTAACTTCAAATTTTATTTGTTACTATTCTTTGTTTCTCCTGTATAGAAAAACAATAAAAAAAAATTAAGTTCATTTAATTCATATAACCATGGAAAGCATAATTACAAACCTAGAAAAGGACAATCTGATCTCAAGATAACATATTGACATCTTACAGAATTTCCAAGCATTTAGACTATAAAATATATATACAATTTTTATGGCAAAACACTTTCCATCAAGACATATGAAATGCCCAAACTATAAGACTAACATTGCAAATACTTTCAAGAGTTGTGTGCAACTATAGAGTGATGATACTAGCTTAACAAAAACACTTCGACATGAATTGCAAGTCATGTGCAATTATAGAGGGATGAGGCTAAGTCAACAAAATCACTTAAATACAAACTGCAATAAGCTTTGTCTCTACCCTCTAATTTGTCTCCTAGAATGTCTTTCTTCTGCTGCACCAGTCAAAAAATTAACAATTTGTCTATGATTTATATATCCATAGGGGGTAAATAAAATAAATAGAACATCATTGCAATTTGTTATTTACTCTACCCTATTTACTCTATGAATGCCTAAGGGGAAGGGGTTGGGGTCAGTTCAATTAGTTTTGCTGGTAAGTTGATCTAATTAGAACTAAAAAAATCCATTACTCCCTAAACTGGAAGGACATTCTTACTCTTTTAATCTGTGGTGATGTTTGTCTTAAAGAGTATAAGTTATTCACTCAATAACGTGTTTTAATTAGGAAGAAGGCCCGGCCTAAACAATCAGCCTACTCATTATCTTACCATGGGAGTAGTAATCATTGTGTTGACTTGCAATAACTATGTTTCTACTAATATTGGCACAGTCTGAACCATATAGAGCTGCATCGTTTTCCACCACTGATCCACAAAAGGGCTCTTTGTATTATTAGAGATAGATAGAAGAAACTCATCAATAACCCTCTTCTACTTCTTACTCCATCTTCCAATTGTATAGAGACTGATAGCAGAAGTCAACACAAGGCCCATATGGTACCTCATATTCACATATGGTGAGAACCCTTCATGCTTCTTCAAAGTCCCAAACTGCAAATTTTCATTATTGGGCTGTTGTTTCAGTCCCAAAGCAGTAGTTTGATTGAAATATTGAGGACATGGCATCCATGCTTCAACTGAGGACAATACAATGAAGAAAAAAAAAGTCACACATGCAAACACATCTACTTCTTCTTCTCAGAAGAAACGCAAAAAGAAATAATGCAATGAGACACAAGCCCAATGCAATGAGTTTCACTGTAGCTAGGTTACCAGAGATTGTTGAAATGAGAATTGAACAAACCTTCAAAACTAGTTTTCCAAGATCAATGTGCACATTATGTGATTGATTTTATTTGTAGTGAGGATTCTCTTGATGTGTTTAAGATGCTACTCTTATTGATGTTTAATGGATTTTTCTAAGAGTATTTAGTGGTTGTTGGATGGTATTGATACGTCAGTTGTGTTAAGTGAATGGATATGAAGAATTTTAGGTTGTATTATTGATTTATTTTTTTCAAAATCAACTTATGGTAATTCTTGGGAAAAATAACAAATAGATGACACAAAGTGTCCATCTCATGGAGTCCCCAAAATCAACGGCTATGATAATTTTTTTGTTGTAAATTCTCAGCTGAGTTTCCATTCTCAACCCTTAAATTTAGCAATTCATTGTTTGAAAGACCATTAGTTGTACAAAGACCATCATACACAACTGTACAACAACCGCAAGAGTTGAATGGTCACACACAACATTTGCAAACTGCTCCATTCCACCTTCAATCGAATTGATGATTAGTTTACCACAACCATCTGGTTGATTACTTAATTGTTGGGTTCAAATTCAACGCATAAGTGTAGCAGATTTATTTGAATTGTAGGGGTTCATAGTCCTTAAAACATAAAATTATCTGATCTTACCTTCTCTTGATCAAGGCCATCGACAACGCTTCGCTTTCAAGAAAGTGGTTGGGCGAGTTTTCCTTTGGACCTACCATGAAGATGTACATTGCGATGAGTATATCGAGGCTTCATTGAGTTCTTTGAATTCGAGAATCCATTTCCTTTGTTTCTCTCAATATTTGGCTGCATTATTTATGTTCAACAAATGGGAAAATAAGAAGAGTTCCTTTATTGTCGGAGCAAGGAAATCTAGCTCTAATTCTTAGCTACCATAAATTTCACAATCGATAGCAAAGGTTTTGGACATGTTTAATAATCATGGCATCCACTTTTATTTTATTCATTTCTTAACATTATGATGATGTTATGAAACAAAGGTTATTAACTATGCTACTTCCTTCAAATGGCTACATGATAACCTGAGATTTATCAATATTCATCACTACAGCTAGAGATGAGCAACTTAGAAGGTAAGACAAATATCTTCGTTACTGATATTCCAATCCTAAGAGACTATATAGTTAAGCTCTACCAACTTCATAAAAAAATAGCAAGGGAAGAGTTTTTCCCTTGCGGGGATGTTATCAAGATATTCATAGACCAGGCTAATAGTGAGGAGAAAACCAAGTAGTGAGTTAATCTCAGAACAGAGCATTTTCTACCTATAGTTGGATGGTGGTAGAGGAATGCATTGTATGCTTGTTGGGTGATTAACAACCAAGAACCTAAAACTCAGAGACTTGATTGCCATTATATTTCCAGCTAGTTGTTTGTGTGGAGGTTACATAAGAGAACAAGACATCTCACTAATCCTGATCAGTGTTGCAGAGAATTTTACACTCAGAAGTTAGAACTACATCATTCCAGAACAGAGATCTTAGAGAATAAGGCAACCGAAGTGCAAGAACAACCATTTTCTACTTTAAAATGAGGATAGATGGGAAATTTGCAGCCTTTGGATCTCTGATCTCCCGAAGAAGAATGACGAGAAGAGAAAATTTCCCAATGCTAACAAAACAATTGCTACTAATATCAAATATATGGGAAAATAAGAAGAGTTCCTTTATTGCTGGAGAAAGGAAATTTCACAATCAACAGCAAAGGTTTTGGACCCTTTTAATAATTATGGAATATACTTTTATTTTATTCATTGCTTAACATTGTGATGATGTTATGAAACAAAGGTTATTAACTATGCTACTTCCTTCAAAAGGCTACATGATAACCTAAGATTTATCAATATTCATCACTACAGCTAGAAATGAACAACTTAGAGGGTAAGCCAAATCTCGTCATTACTGATATTCCAATCCAGAGAGACTATCTAGTTAAGCTCTACCAACTTCATAAAAATTAGTCAGGGAAGAGTTTTTCCCTTGCGGGGATGTTATCAAGATATTCATAGACCAGGCTAATATTGAGGAGAAAACCAAGTAGTGAGTCAATCTCAGAACATAGCATTTTTTGCCTATCGTTGGATGGAGGTAGAGAAATGCCTTGTATGTTTGTTGAGTGATTAACAACCAAGAACCTAAAACTCAGAGATTTGATTTCCATTACATTGCCAGCTAGTTGTTTGTGTGCAGGTTACATCAGAGAACAAGACATCTCACTGATCTTGATCAGTTTTGCAGAGAATTTGACACTCGGAAGTTAGAACCACATCATTCCAAAACATAACTCTTAGAGAAAAAGGCAATTGAAGTGCAAGAACAACCATTTTCTACTTTAAAATGGGGATGGATGGGAAATTTGTAGCCTTTCTTTGGATCTCTGATCTCCCGAAGAAGAACGACGAGAAGAGTAAGATTCTCAGCACTAACAAAAATGTTGCTACTAATATCAAATATATGAGCCTCGGGCCCATAAAGGCGTTAATTAAATTATTTCTTAGAATTCTCTCACAGTTCCAAGCAAAATATGACATTATATTTTAAGGGAAAAAACAATTATTTGGATGGTGGTGTTGGATGGCACCGAGAGGACTTAGGGATCGATGTTGTATATTTTGACGTAGTCCGCTTCCAAGGTTTTTTTATCAGGGCCACAAACAAAAAAAATGGTGTAAGGTTGTCCGCTACATGGAGGCTGCATCCATCAACATAAAAATAAATGAAAAAATGTGTTAGAAATCCAAAAAACGAGTGCAGTTTGGGTTACATACAATTTCCATGACTCAAAAAACTATATCTCATCATACAAAGATTCCATAGAGATACTAAGTAACCACATACCTTACTGTTGCAACATTGTACACTGTCACTGTCAATACTTCACAACACAAGGCTATGTTACAAGAACTGTGACTTCTGCAAATGTCTTGTTGAAGAAGCTCTTGGAATCACGAAGAGTTGTGGCCACACTGAAAGTTACATGACAGAAACTATAGATGGTTGTCTCCTGTTGTTGCAATATTAGATTGCCTATTGGTGGAACTTTTCCCTTTCCATGTTGTATGCTAATGCTTTGACCAGGTAGGTCACATTCGCGAAGAGGCATAGGGGGCATGTTCAAAACAATCTAAGCACCTTCGAGAGTAGGTTCGATTCGTCTGAAGTCAAGTGCAACGATAAAGAGTTGTATGGTAAAGTAGGACGTTACAAAAAAGGAGGCAAAATGAAGTAGTTGCCAAACAATTAATGCACTAGATCGATCCATGTGCCAAATAATCAATGCACCAGATCGAGCCATCTACCAAAGAATCAATGCATCAGATCGAGCCCTGTTGCATAGAAAACACCCCTGCATTTAAAAAAACATTAAAAAACTATACCATGCAGTCGATGCTCATTATTAAACACCCATGTGTTGCATAGAAAGCAACCCTGCATTCAAAACGACATTAAAATATATACCTATGCAGTCGACTCTCATTAATGGTTTTTAAGACCCCTAACATACGCCTACAAGCGAATATTAAATTTTGTTTGCCCGGTTGTAGTGAATAATTATATATATTATTTCTTCTATATAGATTTTAATTATTAGTTTTTTTATGGTCAATATTTAATAAATTTTTTAGTTTTTTTTGGTGAATATTTTTAGTTTTTTTTAGTTTTTTTTCATTCTAAGCAATATTATTATCATATTAAAATTTAGGTGAACATATTTAAAACATCCAAAACCTGTATTACAATCAAACCATTGCTCAATATATTAATTTCAAACTATATTATATACATATTTGTTTTGCAGACAAATTCAATGATTATGTATATGCGGTCTAACATGCGCTATACATTTAACCTTGTTCATGAACCAAGGATCATACATCATTTTCGAGACTCTTCTGAAGTGTTTTGGTCCTTGATTGACATTAAACACTTAGTGACATAACAGGAGCAGATTTGAGTGAGACATATGGACCGGGTTGTACAATTGATTTTATGACAAGTACTCTCCAACCAACGCATTTATGAATTCATTATTGCAATGAACACTTACTTAATTTTGCATTTTTAAACTGGCTCTAGTGCAAATATTAAATTTTATTTTCTCAAGTCACGAATAAGTCTTTATTAAACTGCCCGTCGTGAATAAAGTTGATAAATGTTTCTGATGTGATGGCACCGTCCTTTCTACAATAAGACCCTTAAAAAATGACCCAATCATATTAGAGATAAATAAATTTAAATATCTAAACAAAATAATAAAATTCAAATTCTAAAGTTTAACTACAACAAATTGCTAATTTTTTGTTAGTCAACTCCAAACTAATACATAGTGATGCAGGAGCATCCACATCTCATCAAGCGAGCCAGCGCGTGGAAAGGGAAGAATAGATGGACAGCGCCAGCACATACATTTTTGAATTACTTTGAAAAGATTGTTGCGCCGTCATTTGAATGAAAGCATTCATATGAAGCGCACTTGTATTGTAATATAGATAGGAAGGAATTTAATAGTTTTAATGCTGTTAGATAGGAATTAACTGTAGATTAGACAGTTTTTCTTTCGAGAGGGAAAAAGGAATATAGGCACCCTCCTTTGTATCATTGAAAAAGGGATCATTCTCATTTTCATACAGGAGCAAGAGAGAGCAGAACAGGGAGCTTGTGAAGAATCCCCATGTACAGACATTGAATTAATAGGAAAGCTTTGATTCAATCTCATGGATGTGTTTGATCTCTGTGTGTTGTTGATATTATGCTGTTGCATACTTGATTCTTTTTATGATTATCTTCTATATGCTACATATGTGATTGCGTATCAGGTTCAAAACCTAAGAGAATGAGGGAATAAGTTCCAAAATTGTTTCACTGTCCGAACCAAGAGATTCCTACATGGAGTGCAGTCGAATTCCTCCGCATAGAGTGCGTTGAGGAGGTTCAATAGTGAATCTCTTATTCTCGTCGACCAAAATTGCGTTGGGTTATTCAAGCCGTGCAGGTGAAGTGCAGGTTGGATTGAAGTCTCAGTAGCAAGCCTGAGAAAAGAAAGGTCGGGGTTGCTGTGACTGTGAAAGCACAGAACCTAGAAGACTTCAAGTACTGTTGGGAGTGGTTGAAGGTTGAGCACAG
This sequence comes from Picea engelmannii, assembly GCA_009831015.1. Lineage (NCBI taxonomy): Eukaryota > Viridiplantae > Streptophyta > Pinopsida > Pinales > Pinaceae > Picea > Picea engelmannii. Next base: position 46,178 of record ML831315.1, read on the forward strand.
GGAGTGTGCGCAAACACTCTGGGGGAGTCCGAGTTGGTAAAAGCTCAGGAGGGATAGTATCTTTGCTTCAGTTGCATAGGACGAAGCTGGTGAAGCGGAGAACTCTTCAAGAGGAAGAGAATCGACGACTTGAATTTGTTGTGGAGAGTCACGAAATCCCGCAGACCGTCAGACCACGGAGGAGTTGCGAGGGGGTTAACTCGCAGGCGCACTAGAGAATCTGTTTACCATCGAGCATCGGCATATCGAGGTTGGTGAGTGCAAGAGTTGCATGCACGTCGAAATCGCGAGTTGCGATTTCCCGATTTAATCGGAGTTGTCGATCATCTGAGGGACAGGTGGCACAAGATCCCGAGGAGTCGGGACTCGGCACTTCGGCATTTTGAAGTCGAAGGGAGCACGGAAAAAACAGCAAAGCCCCGAGTTACGATGGGTCCCAAGGAGACGGAGCGGAGGACAGCACGTGGCATCGCATATCGGCGTTCGGGGTTTTGAAAGGTGAGTAAATCGCCACCTTTCATTTGCCGATTTCCCGATAGGGAAATCCCCGATACACAGTAGTGTTGACCATTGACATCGGGGATCAGGATTCAGAGTTTCATATTGCACGGGAGGTGCACACAAGGTTCGCGAGTCCGCGAAACCCGATTTCCCGACTGGTGAAAGGGAGATCGCCGAGAAGTGTACTATGGGTAAAAGACTCACGAGGGAGTCAGAAGAGTTTGTTAACTCTTCAGGCCAATCTGTTGAAGGTCCTGGCGAGAGAAGTCGTGCCGTAGAGGGCAGGTTGCCATCACATAGTCAACGAAAACTCATTGCTATAGTCCTACTTTGGCAGGGACTAATAACATTGCCACTAAAAATAACAAAACTATTGCTACTAATATCAAATATATGATCCCCCGACCCACAAAGGTGCTAATTAAATTATTTCTTAGAATTCTCTCACAGTTCCAAGCAAAATCTCACATTATATTTTAAGGAAAAAAATAATTACTTGGAGGGTGGTGTTGGATGGCGTCGAGAGGACTTGGGGATCGACGTCGTAGATTTTGACGAAGCCCTCTTACAGGGTTTTTTTATCAGGGCAATGACCAATGAAAGTGGTGTAAGTTCATCCGCTACACGGTGAGTGCATGCATCAACAAAAAAATAAATGAAAAACTATGTTAGAAATCCAAAAAACCAGTGCAGTTTGGGTTACATACAATTTCCATGACTGAGAAAACTATATCTCATCAAAAAAAGATTCCATAGTGATACTAAGTAACCACATAAATTACTGTTGCAACTCTCCACACTGTCACTATCGATACTTCACAGCACAAGGCTATGTTACAAGAACTGTGACTTCTGCAGATGTCTTATTGAAGAAGGTTTTGGAATCACGAAGAGTTGTGGCCACACTGAAAGTTACAAGAGAGAAACTATCGATGGTGGTCTCCTGTTGTTGCAATCTCAAATTACCTGTTGGTGGAACTTTTCCCTTTCCCTATTGTATGCTAACGCTTCGACTAGGCAGGTCATGTTCGCGAAGAGGTGTAGGGGGCCTACTCAAAACAATTTAAGCACCTTCGAGAGTAGGGTCGATTCATCTGAATTCAACTGCAATGGTAAAGAGTTGTATGGTAAAGCAGGATGTTACGATAAAGCAGGCAAATATGAAGTAGATGCCAAACAATTAATGCACCAGATCGAGCCATCTGCCAAAGAATCAATGCACCAGATCGAGCCATCTGCCAAAGAACCAATGCATCAGATTGAGCCCTGTTGCATAGAAAACACCCCTGCATTTAAAAAAACATTAAAAAAATATACCATGCAGTCGACTCTCATTATTAAAAGCCCACGTGTTGCATTGAAAACAACCCTTCATTCAAAATGACATTAAAAAATATACCTATGCAGTTGGCTCCCATTAATGGTTTTTAAGACCCCTAACATACGTCTACAAGCGAATATTAAATTTTGTTTGCCCGGCTGCAGCGAATAATTATATATATTATTTCTCCTATATAGATTTTAATTATTAGTTTTTTTATGGTGAATATTTAATAATTTTTTTAGTTTTTTTTGGTGAAAATTTTTCATTTTTTTTAGTTTATGTTCATCCTAAGCTATATTATTATCATATTACAATTTAGGTGAACATTATTAAAACATCCAAAACCTGTATTACAATCAAACCATCGCTCAATATATCAATTTCAAACTATACTATATACATATTTGTTTTGCAGACAAATTCAACGATTATGTATATGTGGTCTAACATGCACTATACATTTAACCTTGTTCATGAAACAAGAATCATACATCATTTTTGAGACTCTTCTGAAGTGTTTTGGTCCTTGATCGACATTAAACACTTTGTGACATAACAGGAGCAGATTTGAGTGAGACATATGGCCTGGGTTGTACAATTGATTTTATGACAAGTACTTTCAAGGACAACTTTACCCGTCGTCTTCATTATTATCCAATCAACGCATTTATCAATTCATTATTGTAATGAACACTTAGTTAATTTTGCATTTTTAAACTGGCTCTAGTGCGAATATTAAATTTTGTTTGCTCAAGTCATGAATAAGTCTTTATTAAACTACCCGCCATGAATAAAGTTGATAAATTTTTCTGATGTGATGGAACTGTCCTTTCTACAAAAAGACCCTTAAAAAATGACCCAATCATATTAGAGATAAATAAATTTAAATATCTAAAAAAAATAATAAAATTCAAAATCTAAAGTTTAACTATAACAAATTGTTAATTTTTTGTTAGTCAACTCCAAACTAATACATAGTCAACGAAAACTCATTGCTATAGTCCTACTTTGGCAGGGACTAATAACATTGGTACTAAAACTAACAAAAACTAAGAATACTATTCCTACTAATATCAAATCTATGATCCCCCGACCCACAAAGGTGGTAATTAAATTATTTCTTAGAATGCTTTCACAGTTCCAAGAAAAATCTCACATTATATTTTAAGGAAAAAAATAATTACTTGGAGGGTGGTGTTGGATGGCGCCAAGAGAACTTGGGGATCGACGTCGTAGATTTTGACGTAGCCCGCTTACAAGATTTTTTTATCAGGGCCATGACCAATGAAAGTGGTGTAAGGTTGTCCACTACACGACGACTGCATGCATCAACATAAAAATAAATGAAAAATTGTGTTAGAAATCCAAAAACACGAGTGCAGTTTGGGTTACATACAATTTCCATGACTCAGAAAACTATATCTCATCAAACAAAGATTCCATAGAGATACTAAGTAACCACATACCTTACTATTGCAACTCTACACACTGTCACTATCGATACTTCATAGAACAAGGCTATGTTACAAGAACTGTGACTTCTGCAGATGTCTTGTTGAATAAGCTATTGGAATCACGAAGAGTTGTGGCCACATTGAAAGTTACACGAGAGAAACTATAGATGGTGGTCGCTTGTTGTTGCAATCTAAGATTGTCTGTTGGTGGAACTTTTCCCTTTCCTTTTAGTCTGCTAACTCTTTGACCAGGAAGGTCACGTTCGCGAAGAGGCGTAGGGGGCCTTTCAAAACAATCTAAGCACCTTCGAGAGCAGGGTCGATTCGTCTGAATTCAACTGCAATGATAAAGAGTTGTATGGTAAAGCATGACATTACGATAAAGTAGGAAAATATGAAGTAACTGCCAAACAATTAATGCACTAGATTGAGCCATTTTCCAAAGAATCAATGCACCAGATCGAGCCATCTGTCAAAGAATCAATGCATCAGATCGAGCCTTGTTGCATAGAAAACACCCCTTCATTTAAAAAAACATTAAAAAACTATACCATGCAGTCGGTTCTCATTATTAAATGCCCACGTGTTGCATAGAAAACAACCCTTCATTTAAAACGACATTAAAAAATATACCTATGCAATTGGCTCCCATTAATGGTTTTTAAGACCCCTAACATACGCCTACAAGCGGATATTAAATTTTGTTTGCCTGGCTGCAGCGAATAATTATATACGTTATTTCTCCTATATAGATTTTAATTATTAGTTTTTTATGGTGAATATTTAATAATTTTTTAGTTTTTTTTGGTGAATATTTTATGTTTTTTAGTTTATATTTATCCTAAGATATATTATTATCATATTACAATTTAGGTGAACATATTTAAGACATCCAAAACCTGTATTACAATCAAACAATCACTCAAGATATCAATTTCAAACTATATTATATACATATTTGATTTGCAGACAAATTCAACGATTATGTATATGTGGTTTATCATGCGCTATACATTTAACCTTGTTCATGAACCAAGAATCATACATCGTTTTCAAGACTCTTCTTAAGTGTTTTGGTCCTTGATTGACATTAAACACTTAGTGACATAACAAGAGAAGATTTGAGTGAGACATATGCCCTGGGTTGTACAATTGATTTTATGACAAGTACTCTCAAGGACAACTTTACTCGTTGTCTTCATTATTCTTCAACCAATGCATTTATCAATTCATTACTATAATGAACACTTAATTAATTTTGCATTTTTAAACTTGCTCTAGTGCGAATATTAATTTTTTTTTTCTCAAGTCACGAATAAGTCTTTATTAAACTGTTTGTCATGAATAAAGTTGATAAATTTTTTGATGTGATGGCATCGTCCTTTCTACAATAAGACCCTTAAAAAATAACCCAAACATATTAGAGATAAATAAATTTAAATATCTAAACAAAACAATAAAATTCAAAATCTAAAGTTTAACAATAACAAATTGTTAATTTTTTGTTAGCCAACTCCAAACTAATACATAGTCAACGAAAACTCGTTGCTATAGTCCTACTTTAGAAGGGACTAATAACATTGCTACTAAAACTAACAAAAACTAACAAAACTATTGCTACTAATATCAAATATATGAGCCCCTGGCCCACAAAGGTTCTAATTAAATTATTTCTTAGAATGCTCTCACAGTTCCAAGAAAAATCTCACATTATATTTTAAGGAAAAAAATAATTACTTGGAGGGTGGTGTTGGATGGCGCCGAGAGGACTTGGGGATTGACTTTATAGATTTTGACGTAGCCCGCTTGCAGGGTTTTTTTATCAGGGCCAGGACCAACGACAATGGTGTAAGGTTGTCCGCTACACGGCGACTGCATGCATCAACATAAAAATAAATGAAAAACTGTGTTAGAAATCCAAAACTTGAGTGCATTTTGGGTTACATACAATTTCCATGATTGAGAAAACTATATCTCATAAAACAAAGATTCCATAAAGATACTAAGTAACCACATACTTTACTATTGCAACTCTGCACACTGTCACTATCGATACTTCACGACACAAGGCTATGATACAGGAAATGTGACTTCTACAGATGTATTGTAGAAGAAGTTCTTGGAATCACGAAGATTTGTGGCCACACTGAAAGTTACACAAGAGAAACTATAAATGGCGCTTGCCTTTTGTTGCAATCTCAAATTTCCTGTTGGTGGAACTTTTCCCTTTTCCTGTTGTATGGTAACGCTTCGACCAGGCAGGTCACGTTCACAAAGAGGCGTAGGGGGCATGTTCAAAACAATATAAGAACCTTTGAGAGTAGGGTCGATTCGTCCGAAGTCAATTGCAACAATAAAGAGTTGTATGGTAAAGCATGACGCTATGATAAAGTAGGCAAATATGAAGTAGTTTCCAAACAATTAATGCACCAGATCGAGCCATCTTCCAAAGAATAACTGCACCAGATTGAGCCATCTGCCAAAGAATCAATGCATCGGACCGAGCCCTGTTGCATAGAAAACACACCTGCATTTAAAAAAACATTAAAAAACTATACGATGAAGTCGGTTCTCATTATTAAATGCCCACGTGTTGCATAGAAAACAACCCTGCATTCAAAACGATATTAAAAAATATACCTATGCAGTCGCCTTCCATTAATGGTTTTTAAGACCCCTAACATACGCCTTCAAGCGAATATTAAATTTTGTTTGCCCAGTTGTAGCGAATAATTATATATATTATTTATCTTGTATAGATTTTAATTATTAGTCTTTTTATGATGAATATTTAATAAAAAAATTCAGTTTTTTTTGGTGAATATTTTTAGTTTTTTTTTAGTTTATCTTCATCCTAAGCTATATTATTATCATGTTACAATTTAGGTGAACATATTTAAAACATCCAAAAGTTGTATTACAATCAAACCATCACTCAAGATATCAATTTCAAACTATATTATATACATATTTGTTTTGCAAACAAATTCAACGATTATGTATATGTGGTCTAACATGCGTTATACATTTAACCTTGTTCATGAACCAAGAATCATACATTATTTTTTAGACTCTTCTGAAGTGTTTTGGTCCTTGATTGACATTAAACACTTAGTGACATAACATGAGCAGATTTGAGTGAGACATATGGCCTCGGTTGTACAATTGATATTATGAAAAGTACTCTCAAGGACAACTTTAACTGTCATCTTCATTATTCTCCAACCAACGTATTTATGAATTCATTATTGTAATGAACACTTAGTTAATTTTTTCATTTTTAAATTGGCTCTAATGCAAATATTAAATTTTGTTTTCTCAAGTCACGAATAAGTCTTTATTAAACTGCCCGGCGTGAATAAAGTTGATAAAGTTTTATGATGTGATGGCACCATCCTTTCTACAATAATACCCTTAAAAAATGACCCAAACATATTAGAGATAAATAAATTTAAATATCTAAACAAAATAATAAAATTCAAAATCTAAAGTTTAACTATAACAAATTGTTAATTTTTTGTTATTCAACTCCAAACTAATACATAGTCAATGAAAACTCATTGTTATAGTCGTGCTTTGGCAGGGACTAATAACATTGCTACTAAAACTAACAAAATCTAACAAAACTATTGCTACTAATATCAAATATATGATCCCCCAACCCAAAAAGGTGCTAATTAAATTATTTCTTAGAATGCTCTCATAGTTCCAAGAAAAATCACACATTATATTTTAAGGAAAAAAATAATGACTTGGAGGGTGGTGTTGGATGGCACCGAGAGGACTTGGGGATCGACGTCGTAGATTTTGACATAGCCCACTTCCAGGATTTTTTTATCAAGGCCACGACTGACGATAGTGGTGTAAGGTTGTCTGCTACACGGTGACTACATGCATCAACATAAAAATAAATGAAAAGTGTGTTAGAAATCCAAAAAACAAGTGCAGTGTAAATTCTTCAAGAGTAAAGTCTTTCAGATTATGTTCCTGATTCATTGCTCACGCTCTAAGCACTCCAGGTTGGCATTTAAGAGAAACATATGCAGTATTTCAAGCTTGGTGGAGGAAGCAAGGCAAAGCAATGGTATTTTTCGATGGCGCCTCCAAAGGAAACCTAGGGAAAACAAGAGAAGGTGGAGTGATTTACTCCTCCAATGGACAAAGAAAAGATAGCTTCATCTGGGGTTTAGGTCGGAGAACTAATAATCAAGCTGAAATCCTTGGGTTGTTAAAATCCTGCCAGATAGTGCGGGTTAATGGCATTAAATAAATTCAATTTTTGGGGGATTCAAAAATTTTGATAAAAACAATAAACTCGGAAGACCACTTCAGCAACCCAGCTCTCAAAAAGACTCTGCAAAGATTGAGGTATGTGCTGCAAGAATTCTCCAACTCCCACTTCTATCACACTCTGCGAGGATCGAATATGGAAGCAGATGAAAAGGAAAACATGGTTTGTCTCTGTCTCAAGGGACATTCAACAAAAATGAGGAAGAACTTACATGGATTTCCATCCCATAGCCTTGGGAACACCTCAATTCTTGGCAATGGAAGAAAGAGATATGTCGTATCTCAGAAAAGTGGACTGTTGATTCATTGTAATGATGGTTGTTTAGGCCTTGGCCCAACCAGTATCTAATCAATAAAAAACTATAACCGTTTTAGTTAAAAAAAAATGTATAACAAATTTTTTATGATCTTTACTAATGTTTATTGGAATTGTTGCATGTTTTACATCATTGGAATGACATCTTATTTGTAACTCATTTGAAATTTTATTATGGTATGTGCACTTTGATATGATTGATATGATTATGGTTTCATTTCATATGTTGTAATATTAGAAATATAACACACAAATAAAATATTGCATGAAATAAATAATAACTTTTCATTTTGAATGTTTTTTTTGCAAAACACGGGTCTTTAGAAAGATGCAATTGATCCTCATGAGATAGATCCAGATTATGATGGGTTTGATACAGACATGGGAGATGATGATGATGAGGCAGATGCAGAAGACACCAAGGAGAAGGACGATGATAACCAGATTGATGATGATCATGATAGTGATGGGGTGAAATCATGAAGGTGGGTTACACTTTTGCTTGTTTTATGAGAAAAAAAATTGTATTTTCACAAGTTATTCAACTTCCGACATATAAAAGTATTTTTTTTATTTATAATTTCACTTTATAGTAAAAACAAAACTTGTGAAGAATTGTGTTAGCTTTCCAATGACTATTTTTCAATTTTTTTTATCACGATTTGATATGTCAATTTGACAATTGTTTAACAGTATGTTTCTTAAACATGAAATGAATGAT
>ML831316.1:9601-21097 GCA_009831015.1 Picea engelmannii
ACATTGGTGTACTGTGTATGTGTGTGATTGTTTATTTATTACTGCTCATTATTGGATAATAATTCTACATTGATATAACATTTGAAGAAAAAAGATTATAATTACGTTATTACTGATTCACCCCCCCTCTCAGTAATCCAACACTTTGAACTCAGGATGGGAAGCATGACCATGGAAGAGTATGGAAATAATTTCTTGGGACTGATAAAGTATGTGGGGTTTATAAAGGATGAGAAGGTGAAAATAAAGAGGTTTTTGAGTGGACTGCCTTCAGTCTATAAAGATAAGATTCAATATGATGAGCCCAGGATTATGAATGAGACCATCAGGAAGGCTAAGTACATGTATGAGAAAGGAAAGGGCATAGAGTCTTTGCAGAAATATTGGAAGGATAAGAAGAAAGAGAAGTATAATTAGAGAAAGAAAGGATTCAAACCTCCTTTCAATAGAAATACCCAAAGTAAAAATAATTCATACCAACCTGCTAAGGATGAATCCAAGAGAGTAGACTCCTTGGGAAAAAGGGGAAGACCACCAATCTAATGTTGGGGATGAAAAGAAGATCACATGTACAAGGATTTCCCTCAAAGAAAAGACAAAGTGAAAACCCTGCACAACATCTAAGAGGCTACAACGTAGAAGACATGGGAAATATTTATGCACCCTTCGAAGACTGACTAGCAGAGTACCAATCCAATATGATCGAGGTGGAAGGTAAGATCATTAATCAACCCGTTGCTATTTTAATTGATTCAGGAGAAAGCCATTGTTACATTGATCCTAAAATAGTGGATAGATTACATTTGGAGAAAAGTAAGCTTGAAAAATCAAGTTTGGTTCAACTAGCCATTGGAACCAAAAGAAGAAACAATGATATGGTCAGAGGTTGTCTCATAAGTCTTAACAGAGTGAATACTAATGTTGATCTAAATTTTATACCATTGGGATCTTATGATGTTCTAATTGGAATGGATTGGTTGGACAAGCATCATGTTGTCCTAGATTATCATAACAACACATTTACATGTCTTGATGAAGAATGAAAACATAGCACTATGAAAGGAGTTCCAAGACCCATTTCTATAAGGGATATTTTAGCCGTACAACGTAAGAGATGTTTAAGGAAATGATGTCAATTGTATGCAACCCATGTGGAGGAGTCAGAAAAGACAAAAGGGTCAAGCCTTGAATATTTTTTGATACTGCAAGAGTTTGAAGATGTATTCCAAGAAATACCAAGGTTTCCACCAAAGAGGGAGATATATTTCTCTATTGATTTAGTACCAGGAGATGCCCCAATATCAAAAACACCTTAAAGTATGAGTACACCAGAATTAAAAGAATTACAAATGCAGTTGGAAGAATTGTTGAAGAAATGGTACGTACGTCCAAGTGTTTCACCTTAGGGAGCACCAATACTCTTTGTGAAAGATAAGGATGGAACATTGAGGCTGTGTATTCACTTTATACAATTGAATAAAGCCACTATGAAGAACAAATATCCTCTACCCAGAATTGATGACCTCTTTGATCAGCTAAGAGGGGAAAATATATTTTCAAAAATAGACTTGAGATCAGGATACTATCAGGTAAGAATCAAGGAAGAAGACATCAATAAGACAACCTTTAGAACCAGGTATGGAAATTATGAATTTGTAGTGGTACCATTTGGATTGTCCAATGCATCAAATGTCTTTATGTGCTTAATGAGTGGCATATTCATAAATTATTTGGATAAGTTTGTGATAGTATTCTTGGACGACATTCAGAAGCCAATTATTTTGGCTAGGAATGAAGAAATATGTTGTTGATTACATTTCCAGATGTATGGAATGTCAGAGAGTGAAGGATGAACATAGGCACCCAATGAGTTTGCTACAACCATTACCAGGTTTGTTACAACCATTACCAATTCCAGAGAAGAAATGGGAAGTAGTAACCATTGATTTTATAACTAAATTGCCCAGGACAACAAGGAAACATGATTCAATCATGGTAGTGGTTTATAAATTGACAAAGGATTCTCATTTTGTTCTTGTAAAAATGACTCATACAACAACTAATATTGTGGGAATTTACACGAGGGAGATTGCTAGGGTGCATGAGATACCTAAGAATTTTTTTTCAGACAGAGATACAAAGTTTACTTCAAATTTTTGGAGGGGATTGTTTAAAGGATTTGGTACAAATTTGAACTTTAGCACAACCTACCATCTACAATCAGATGGGTAGACAAATATAGTCAATTAAATAATTGAAGACATGTTGAGAATGTATGTTATGGATAAACCATCTAAGTGGGAAGATTACTTGCACTTGGTTGAGTTTTCCTATAATAATGGGTATCAAGATTCATTGAAAATGAGCGCATTTGAAGCTTTGTATAGTAGGAAATGCAATACTACAGTGATTTGGGACAACCCAACAGATAGAGTGGTACTTGGGCCAAAATTGCTCAAGGATATGGAAGACCAGATGGTTACAATTAAGCATAATTTAAAGGCAACTCAAGATAAACATAAAAGTTATGTAGATAAGAACAAGACATCTACACAATTTAAAGTGGGGGAGCATGTGCTTTTGAAAGTGAATCCCAATAAGAGCTCATTAAAGTTGGGTAGTTGTACAAAGCTAGTAGCCAAATTCTCTGGTCCATTTGAGATATTAGACAAAATAAGGCCAGTTGCATACATGCTTGCATTTCCTTCTTCCATGAATGTGCATAATGTATTTCATGTTTCTTTGCTAAAAATATATGTACATGATCTTAACCATGTTATTGATTGACATCTGATTTAGGTAGAGACAGAGGGAGACTTTCAGGTCCAACGGGTGTGCATATTGAACATAAAATTCAAAATGCGTTGGAATCGAGTTATAGAGCTAGTAAAATTTTAGTGGACTTGCTACGGTCCTGAATATGCAATTTGGGAGCATGAAGATGCCATGCGGGCATAGTACCCACAAATTTTTGAATTTTTTATTTTTGTTTTGTATATGCACTAAGGATAGTGCCAAAATAAGGGGGAGGGGAATGTAATACCCTGGTTTTGAGCCTCCATATTAAATAATGTATTTTGTTAATTTATGAAAGGCCAGAGTGACCAAACAATTAAAAGAGGCCAGTGTGATAGGAAATGTAAGGTTTTGATCATTATTAATAATCAACACATCACTGGTTGCTAGACGGACAAGGAAAAGAGTTATAGAGGGCTATGATTACACAAGAGAGGGGGTTTGAGGGGCTAAGTATTTATTTTATATTTTATTTATCCATTTTTGTTTTAATGGAGAATATCAGTTACCTGAGCTTCTTGGGGGAAGGCCATGTGGTTCTTTAATTCCAAGAAATATATAAACCCATCTTTGGGATGTTTGGGGGCTTCACACCTTTCATTATGTTCTCTCTCTCTCCATTCACTCTTTCACCCATTCCTCATTCCTCATTCCTCGTTCATTTTGATATTGGCTTGAGAAATAAAAACGAGTTGTTGGAGAGGAGCCATTGTTTTTGTTGGCTGTAATGATTGTTGGTGTATTCCAACCATGAATTAATGTCTGCATGTCTAAGATGCATTGACATGTGTTAAGTTTTGCTCACAACTGTGAATCCTGAGAGTCCCAGCATGGAGATTCTTAACCAAATGCATTGGAGCCCTGGAAGGAGGTGGATAACCCGAGGGAATGCATGACAGAGAAGGGGGCCATTCTCTTGGGTTGTGTAGGTTGGATAGAAGAGAGCTGGTGTACTTTGAATTGTTGTGTGTGTTGAGAAGCCTGTGAGAGATTGAGTGTTGACTAGTTTGGGAAGCTGAGTGACACCCTAGAACCGTCCTTTTGGGCTCATAGCCCTAGCTCAGGGGTTACATTATTGTTGAGATTCAGAATAACAATGTCTACGGTTGGGTGGAACGTCCTTGGTCTGCATCCAGTTGGTGATTCATTTCCTGAAAGATAAGTGCTCTCTATCATGGTTTTATTTACCCGTATATTTATTTTCATTGTTTATTAATTATAATTTTTGAGATTCATGTTTATAATATGCATGGCTGTTGGTTATTGTCGTGTATGGAATTATATTCATTTATTTTATGTTGTAGCATGAATCTTGATCTTTGCATGTGAATATTTCATGCCTCTTTGTTAATTAAACAATTATTAGAATTCAAAATCAATTCAGAAGTGAGTTTTGAAGTAGCTTGGCTAGCCTGTGGGTGGTTGGGTACGTTACATAATCTGTCTTTGTGACACTAAGTATGTAGAATATGAAAAACACTTCCTCTTGGATTGCCCGCCTATACCCATATTAGATTCCACTTTAAAAATATTTGCCACATTAGAGACCTTCCTAACCTCCTAAGTCATCAAAACTATGGTGATTTTGGAACACTTCTCTCAATTCTTTTTGAGCATATAAATAAAATTTTAAATAAATTGAAGTAATCTCTTACCTTCTTAAGGTCCGATAGACCAATTGGTCCGAGTAGACATTAATCATCATCATCATCATCATCATCATCATTTTTAAGTTCATAAACATAATTCAAAACTAATATTATACTTTATTTATTATAGAGTAATCATTTGAACATTGTAATTAGTAATAAAGTTTTTTATTTTTTTTAAGAGTTCTATTATAAGAAATTTAGTTTTATAGAAAGAAAATAAAAATAAAAACATGGAAAATGAATAACAAAGTTGCTTATTTTTTAGTAATTGTATCATGTTAGTATATACACAAATTTTATTATTTTTAATATGTATATGAATTTTATTATTCCTAGTATATATTTATTCCATGTCTTTATTAAGTGTATCGTATTAATATGTATATGAATTTTATTATTTTTATATGTATATAAATTTTATTATATAAGTGTAGAGAAGATTGATTAATTTGAATAATCTTATCTATTTTAATAAAAGAAGACAAATAACCTTATTTTTTTTAATAGGAATGAATAAGAAAGGTGAAAATAGCATAAATAAAGAATAGAGACTGTTAATTTTCTTTTAAACTCCACATAAAGAATAATCAAAATTAAACCAAAAAGAGACAAAATATGCAATATTTGAACACAAGCTAAATTAAAAAGAAATATTTCATAAATTTAAACACAAAATGCAAAGGAATTTAACCTATTTTATTTAGGATAAATAATTATAAATAATAATAAAATGTTCAAATAATCTCACCTTAAACAGTTCAAAAATATTGACTAGATTTTTTTTTTTTTTAAATTGAAAAATAAAATGGCTAAAAATAAAAGAAGATCTAAATTATTTATAAATAATACAATTTTTAAGTTCCAATGTAAACAATAGTTCAATATTAGTGATGCTACTTTTTACATTCATTATTTCCATGAATAACACCTATTCTAATAGGTTTTGGCAATGTGATTGTATTGCATATGGCTCAACCAAGCTATTTGGTTCCTAAATCCAACTTGACTTAGATTTTTAGGTGTAAGTTTTGTGTGTTTTATGGATCTTTCTTGTGGTTTTATAGTTTACCTATACAATACAAAAATAATATATTAATATTTAAGCAAGAAATCTATAATATTCAAGAATTTAATTGTATCAACACTACAAAATTTTGAATATAAATTTTAAAACATTTCAAAAATATATACTCACATTTTTAGAAATAGGAATGATGTATATATGAGGTATTTCATATGTCTCATCTAATATTGGATCATCTTGAAAATGATCTTCTACTAAAATGTGAATATATATATATATATATATATAGTATCATCTTGAAAATGATCTTCTACTAAAATGTGAATACTATATATATATATATATATATATTAAAAGTACATAAAGAATAACAAGTATATTTACATTAACATTACTAATGTCCACCACATTAGAGCAAGAACCTTCATCACATACATTCAATATATTGAATATTTTAATTATTTCTATTTTAAGTTTGCTTTTTTTCTTCTACAAAAGTCTATAAAATATGCATGTATGAATCATGCCAACACTATAATGTTTAAAAAATAATTAATTTGATATAAGAATGTGCTATAAATTACTATTTTACTTACTTCATTGAAATTAGTGTTATCCATAATTGAAGATGAACTTTCATTAGAATCACTTCATTCATTAAACATTTTTTTTAATTCCAATCATTCTCAATGTATCTTTGGGTTTCTTTCTTTCATTTGATTTATGTACATCTAAGTGATGAGAAATTAAAACACAATATAAAACTTTAATATGCACATACCTCGTCCTAGTATACCTCTTTATATATCTCTTGTTCTAGTAGACGCCTTTTTAAAGTTTTTCGTTCTAGTATACCTCTTGTTCTTGTTCTAGTAGACGTCTTTTTAAAGTTTTTCTTATTTTAGTAGAAGTCTTTTTAAAGTTTTTTAGAGTTATTTCCATGCGAATTTCAAGGCTAAAACTTCTTTATGCATTGTTCTTTTGAACTACCTGCTTATGAAATCTGGCCTGTCCACCATGATGCACGTTCGGCTATTTGATTCGATTTGATTGGAAAGATATCCACATTTTGATGGACAGTTTGGACGGATCTGAATTTTAATCATGTAACCCATATTGATTGGATGCGTGTATGTGTCAATAATTACGTATAACGTGTAGTCACCACCATGTTCTAAAATCAAATGGAAAACACATGACAGAATCCACAGACTCCACTATTCATGGAAGGACATCTTGGTAACCTTTGGTTTTGGTTTTGGAGTAAATTAATTTGGGAGCAAACATACCAGTTTTTCAGTTAAAAAATTGCGTGTGAATTCGGCCAGATTTTCAGAGATAAGTTGAGTTGGAAACTTGGCCACCATGACTCTGAGTCACAATCTTACCACACGGATTTTACCCCATTTCTCAAAAATAACTCGGAAAGAAAAATAACTCAAGAAAAAGGACTCCTTTGGTTTTGAGCATCCTTTTCATACCTGACAACACAACACTTGTAAGATACTCTAACAAGTGTCATATTACAAGATTGCATATATTAAATAAAAAGATTGCAAATACATAATAAGAATTGATAGGTGGATGGGTTCGTAAATTTCAACACTGTCTGTTTATGCAGCAATAATAATGAAAAGTTTAAATGATGAAAATTAGTAAAAAATTGTTTTGTTTGAAGAAATTGTATATATAATATTAAAGTATTTTACATATTGAATAAAAAGATTGCAAATACATAATAAGAATTTTTAAAGGTGTTAGAATGAAATTGTATGTTAGAAGAATTTTTGAAGGTGTTGAATGAAATTGTATGTTAGTATAACAAGGCTGCAAGGCTTCATATACCTGCCCCTATGCAAGTATAATAAAACAAGAGTTGTATATACCTGTTATTTCTCCTTGCGTATTGTATTGGACAAAATAAGCAGATCTGCCAATTTTGTGAGCCTATTTTACATTTATGACCGGCCGTCGGCTGAGCAATAACAGGTTCAATTTAATATCATATCAACTTGTCAATTATGCTGGTCCAATTAGTGTTAATTTAATTATTAGGCTAATTTAAATTATCTTCATTTGATCATAATTGTTGTAATTATAATTAATTTAATCTATATTAAATTATAATTGTTGTAGAATAATTACAATTCTTGAATTACATATAATATCAAGCTGTTCCCTTAATGAATCATAAAACCTGCAATGTTTATGGAAAAGGTTGCATATCTGCTCATGTCCAGAATGATGAGCCAATTTCATGTGCTCCACTAGATGCTCCATTTTGCACAATTGCCTGAAGCAGCCTGCACACTTGTGTCTGCAACACATTGGTAATGTGAGCTCAAAATCCCCCACAAGATCTTAAGCAAAGTTAAATCTAGGGTATATTATGCTATGTAACTAAATAACATCTCAGAACGTTATAATGAGCTAACTCTCTGCCATAATTTTGGATGGTGAACCACTAATCTGGTGCACTCTTCCTGATTTTCTGAACTTGAGGGAATAGACTCAAATCGTTGTCATAATTATTATAACCGGGTTATTTAGCTACCAAACTATTTAGCATCACCAGATTGTAAAAACCATCACCAGATTGTAAATTGGTGCCCTAATTCTATGGACTCCATCCCTAACGCGGTATTGGGGACATTGTGCAATGCTCGTTGCAAAGCCCGTTGGAGGCCCCTTCTTGTTTGCTAGGTCGTTTCCAATAGTTGACCGAGTGGATCGAGTTGCTTAGCTAAAATTTGCATCACTAGTGCATCACCAATTCTTTTAGCATCTAAAGATATGCACAGATCTCTTACCAGGTGGAGCATTGTCAAAACCTCGAGTCATGCAGATGGCCACGAGACAACAATCAAGTGCAACAGCATGATAGAAGCAAGAATGTCATCATTGGACAAGACAAACATTGAAGTAGATTGTCAGTGTCAATTGTCAAATGCGGCAGGTATAATAAAGGTAAGAATGTCGTGGTGGCATGGGCAGTAAGACTTCCATTCAGGGTTGGAATTTGATGGGAAAAATGCCCGTCATGAGGCATTTTGCCCGTATTTTACGTTTAACTTTTTGTCCTAGCCGTCTCTCGGAACGGGCATCCAAACCGAGATAACGTGCTTTTGATAGGTTATAATGGTATAAAACGTCATTAAGTTCAATGTGGAAGTCCTATACGGGTGTAGGTAATGAGGAATAATTTCTCAAAGCTATTCATAAATTTATAGATGGTGCGAAGAAGAGAGCTAGAAAGAAACAGGGTTGGGGATAGGGCTCATTTATAAAGCTTTTTCTCAATCACGCACAGTTGAACATTTTAAAAAATGAGATTGAAGAAATATTATTAACCAAGTGTTGAAATGTTGAAATAATATTCTTTGATGTTTATTTTTATGCAGGCTTTTTTCTTCCTTAAATTTTGAGGATACCTAAAAATTCTTCATGTTAAACCAAACCTAAAAATAATATCTTTTCATAAACTCTCAAAATAATATCTTTCCATCAAACTCTCAAAATAATATATTTCCATATCCACATGATCTTTCCGTATTACCCTCAAAATAATATCTTTTCATCAAACTCTCAAAATAATATCTTTCCATATCCACATGATTGCATGGAAGCACTATAACTTTATCCATTTGCAATGTCTCTCTATTTTCTTTTTAAAATGTTATATCTATTTTAATATGAGAAGCCTTGCGCTTTAATTTATTTTTGAATATAGCTTCTTAACAGAAGCAAGGGAAGACATGTAGGATTTTAAATTTGGGAGTGGACTTTAGTGGTTTTTTGTTTGTTTGTTGATGTGCTCTATTTTATTTGTTTTTTATATGATCCATCTTTCTAGTTTTATTAAATGGAATGGAAATAAATTATATATAATCATATTTTGTTAGATATTTTAGAAAGATCAGAAATTACTGTGAAAATTGTGTAATAGTGTAGGAAGCAACTGATTACTAGAGTAGGGAGGAGGTATTTGATACTCCATATATCTTTAGAAATAAGTACATCCTTGCAAAAAATGGGATCACTAACTAAAATCTTTAACATAATCTTCAATGTTGAAGAGTTAACTTCTTATCAAAACTTTATTCTTGAAGGGTACACTTTAGACATAACAGTTTTTGAAGGGTACTATGTAGATCCAAAAAGTCAATTTTTTTTTGTTTGACTGATAAAAATGAATTGAAATTCCAACCCTTCTTCCATTTGATGAACCAATGGTAGGGTAAATAAATAACAACATGACAGAAGCAAGAGTGTCATCATTGGGGACAGGGCAATAAGACTTCCATTTGATGAACCAATGGTAGGGTAAATAAATAACAACATGACAGAAGCAAGAGTGTCATCATTGGATAGGACAGAAGCAAATTGTGAGCATCAATTGTCAAATGCCGCAGGTATAATAAATGTAAGAATGTAGTAGCTGCATGGGCAATAAGATTTCTATTTGATGAACCAATAGTAGGGTAAATAAATAAGTTTAAATATTTCAAAAAAATAAGAAAATTCAATGTTTAATATGAAACTATAAGAAAATGCAAATTTATTTTGGTCAAAGAACAAAGTAATTGTCACCATGTGTGGCCCTAGGTATAATAAAGGTATTTAAATGTGAAATGAAATTGTATATTTTAGATGAAATAAATTGATTCAAAATAATATTGGTTGTAAAATTGTTTATTTAGTTTTATACTTTCAAATAATTTGGTATAAATTTTAATGAAAATCACATCATCAACAAATTAAAAATAAAAAAAAAACAAATAATTAGTAGCTATCAAACTTGCACAATGATATCTCTAAAAGTGATTAAAAATGTGTTTTTCTCACTTGGTTGTTGAAAAGACTAAAGACACATAACCTCTTGCTCCATTGAAAGATTGACGTTGCATGTCTCATGATCGCCTTAACAAAGAATTGTTATGAATTTCTCTCTAATGGGTGTTGGGGGTTGTGTTTTTATTTTCATTTTATCAATTATTCTAGTTGTAATAACCTACTCTAAATGTAATAGACCATCTAAGGCCTATTTACAGATGCTAAATTTTCATTTTCTCAACTACCCAACTTATAACCTGATCTGTATACAATATAATACATCTTGTAAGTGTTGCAAGTGTACGACCTATTGACAACCCTATATACCCTGGTGCATGAACTGAACTATATAGTGCAACTAGCTACTCTGATTTCATTTACCATATTTTATTTTCCAAAATGGTTCATATTGTGTGTTTCAGATGGAGACTAGTTGAGCTTGATCATTTGGTTGCATATCCTTATGTGGAATTCGAGAAGGGGTTTCACATCGACGTCGAGCTTCTTCCACACAACAAGAAGATCTGCAAATTTTGTAACTTCTGTTTGCATTTATGAACCTATTTTACATTTATGACCCGTCGTGGGCTGGGCAATAACAGGTTCAACTTAATAGCATATCATCTTTTCAATTATGTTGGTTCAATTAGTGTTAATTTAATTATTAGGTTAATTTAATTAATTATCTTCATTCGATCATAATTATTATAATTATAATTAAATTAAAATAATTAATTTAATTTATATTAAATCATAATTGTTTTAAAATAATTATAATTCTTGAATTACATATAATATCAAAATGTTCCCTTAATAAATCATAAAACCTGCAATGTTTATGGAAAATGCTACATATCTGGTCGTGTCCAGAATGATGAGTCAATTTCATGTGCTCCACAAGATGCTCCATTTTGCAGAATTGCCTAAAGCACGCTGCACACTTGTGCCTTGTTATCGCACGGTTTGTAGGAAAGGTCTAAAGAGCTTGAGTCAGGGCTTGAAACCGGCGTAACAGGAGCTTCCCCACCCACTGTCACCTCGATGGGGTGCTCTTTCTATTTAGGAGGGCTAGTCCAAGGGAGACGTCCCTAGGCAATCTGGGTTAATGAAAGGCTAAAGGTTAATGGATCAAGTCAAAGAAGTTCCCTTTCACAGATTGCTTCCCAAATGAGATAGTCAAGGAGAGAAGTC
>ML831316.1:21197-43203 GCA_009831015.1 Picea engelmannii
CGTGATGAGACCTCCCATCCTCTTGGTTAGGTCTTGCATTTATTTATTTATCATTTTCTTAGGGTCCCTCAGTTTCTTATGAGAGGCTTTTTATTGCCTTCTCGGGGATCCCCTAGGCGAAGCATCTCTAGGTTTTCATTTTTTCTATGGATTTTATCTTTTACCAGCTGTTTTTACCCCCTGGGCCTTTAGCCCCTTCTTCCCACAAGACAAGATGTACCCTGGATGGTCATCCTAGTGGCTAGGCTGGGGAATGGGATGGATGAGTGGGGTTTTAAGATGTAAGAGTGATAATATGAGGGGAGCGGACGATGGTTCTGCAAACCCCCCTTGGTGGCTAACCAAAACCCATGAATACCAACTTGCTAAGCTACCCCATCAATTACCCCAACAGTGGTCAAGTAGATTAGTGTAAGATCCAAGAAGTTATCTGAGATGAAAGAGATCTAATGCATACATAAGAAGGTTATAATGATCAAATATGACACATACCATGATACCTCAGACCGATTACCTCATGGAGCAAGAGCCCTCTCTGATGCAAGCCCATGCCGGTAGTGATGGAGGCTGGTACTGCTGACAGGACAAGTCTGGCTGAGAAGAAGAAAAGATGGGCCCTCAAGGGCCATGCTCAAGTCAATCTGCTCTCGTACTCCATGTCTAGAACCATGTGGGCCTCGAGACATGATCTCCTAGTTATCCCTAGATATCGGGGATAACATGCCTACACCATATTTGTAATGTGAGCTCAAAATCCCCCACAACATCTTAAGAAAAGTTAAATCTAAGGTATATTATACTATGTAACGAAATAACATCTCAGCACGTTATAATTAGCTAATTGTCTGCCATAATTTTGGATGGCACTATTCGTGATTTTCTGAACTTGGGTAATAGACTCAAATCGTTGTCATAATTATTATAACTAGACTATTTAGCTACCAGGCTACTTAGCTTGCTTACAGACAAGCATTCACCAAATTGTAAAATCCAGCATAGAATCATTAACATAGCCTATACAAATAACACGAAGGATATACTAAGAAACATATTCATTGCAGATATGTTGTACAAGTCTTTATCAAAGCAATATAGATTGACAAGATGAAAGTATTCTTGAAACAAGTAGATATAATGAAAAAAAGGTAATATACAAAGTTAAAAACTACATATAAAACAACACTAGATTGTAAAAATCAACATAGAATCATTAACAGAGCCTGTACTAGATTGTAAAAACCAACATAGAATCATTAATAGATCTTGTACAAATATTATATGAGAAGAACTTTATCAAATAGGACCATCAAATAAAGAGCCTGCATCACAGTGAAAATAGATGTCTAACACCCACTTCACCAAAATTTTATATGGGAAGAACTTCATCAAATAGGGCCAACAAATGAAGTAAGATCAAGGATAGGCTCCATGTGGCTGCAATAAATTCCAAGCATCCTCTCCCCCTAACTTTATAACATTAAAAAACAGAAAATCCATAAGATATGTAACAAAAAGTTATCTTATTATAGACAAGTGACGATTGAGAGATGATGCTTAATTCTATTAATGCCAAAATAATAAGAAGATTTAAAGATATGTCTCATTTTTATTGATGCTAATTAGTTCCGTTGAAAAATTATACATAAGAATAGGAAAGAGAACAATAAATATCTCACTACATTACAATATATTTTTAAACACAAAATAAAACCAAAACAAATGTAAAAAAAATAAAAATAATTAAAATGTAAAATTGTTACTATAAATGTTTTTACATAAAAACAAATTAACACATTATTCAATTTTATGATAAAATAAATGAGATGGATTATTAAAAATAAATAAACAACAAATCAACACATTATTCAATTCCATGATAAAATAAATGAGATGGATTATTAAAAATAAATAAACACCCATTAGTTTATGTGGAGAATTTATATTGTACACTTTAATTCAATTTGGTTGAAACCTTGAAAAACATACAAAATTGAATTTCTAAGAGTATTAACAAAATAAAACCTACAAATAGATACAAAAATGAATAAGATAGTCAATGATAAAAGCTTGCATTGAAAAAATTCATAATAGTAGTGGATCTTAATTTTATAAGCTTGATAATTCCGACGTGCATGTTGTTCATTCTTTTGACAAAATCCCAGAAAATCCCAATTCTAGTAAAAAAAATACAGACAATAACGGTGTGAAATAAAACTCTTGTTGAAGTGGCAGGTAAAACTCCAGAAACATCAAAGGATTAGATTACAAAACTCTCACCTGCTTGGCTCCATGGAAAATAATCATGTGGTTCAATTATCCATCACGACAATTATTTAGTCTGAGATTAGTGTGGAAGATGAATCATATGTAGACAACCCTTCTGGGTTTTGCTTGTCCTTGGAATCACTGTGTTTGATCGCCATGAGTATGGAAATTGCTGCAGAATTTAAGCCTACTAAGGTAAACTAGTTCGTTGCAAAGCCTGTTGAAGTCCCCTTCTTGTTTGCTAGGTAGTTGCCAGTAGTTGACCGAGTAGATCAAATTGCTTAGCTAAAAAATGCATCACCAGTGCATCAGTTCTTTCAACATCTAAAGATATAGAGACCCTGATGCAAATCAAGATACACACAAATCTCAGAGCATTGTCAAAACCTTGAATCATGCCCACGAGACAACCATCGACTACAACAATAGGACATGACAGAGATTGAAGCAAGAGTGTTATCATCAAACATGACATGCATTGAAGCAGATTGTCAACGTCAATTTTCAGATGCTGCAGGTATAATAAATATTGGAAAGAAATGTCATTAAGTCTTATTTCCCGCCCAAGAAATAAGACTTCCATTTGATGAACCAATGGTAGGGTAAATAAATAGGTTTAATATTTCAAAAAAAGAAAACTCAATGTTTAATATGAAACTATATACCATGCCTAGCTGCATGTATAATAAAGGTCTTAAGTGTGAAATGAAATTGTATATTTTAGATGAAATAAATTGCTTGAAAGTAATACTGGTTGTAAAATTGTTTATTTAGTTTTACAATAAAATTGTTTATTTAATTTTACAATTTCAAATAATTTGATATAAATTTTAATGAATATCACATCATCAACAAATGAAAAATACAAAAAAAACAAATAATTAACCGCTATCAAACTCCTACAATGATATCTGTAAAAGTGATTAAAAATGTGTTTTTCTCACTTGGTTGTTAAAAGACTAAAGACAAACAACCTCTTGCTCCAATGAAAGAGTGACGTTGCATGTCTGATGAGGGCCTTAACAAAGAATTGTTATGAATTTCTCTCTAATGGGTGTTGGGGGTTGTGTTTAGTTGTTATAACCTACTCCAAATGTAATACACCATGTAAGGCCTATTTACATATGCTAAATTTTCATTTTCTCAACTACCCAAATTATAACCTGATCTGTATACAATATAATGGCATCTCGTAAGTGTTGCAAGTGAACTGTATAGTGTAACTAGCTATTCTGATTTCAATTAACATATTTTATTTTCCAAAATGGTCAATATTGTGTGTTTCAGATGGAGACCAGTCGATCTTGATCATTCAGTTGCATATCCTTATGTGGAATTAGAGAAGGGGTTGCCCATCCACTGTTAGAGATACTGCCTAATTAATGCTACATACTAGAGTTTAGGGATTGGATTTGGTTTGTTGGAGGA
Organism: Picea engelmannii; assembly: GCA_009831015.1. NCBI lineage: Eukaryota > Viridiplantae > Streptophyta > Pinopsida > Pinales > Pinaceae > Picea > Picea engelmannii. The sequence goes on from ML831316.1 coordinate 24,891, forward strand.
TGTTGAGAGATTCTCTCAACCTCTCCCTCTAAGAGTGGAATAAGTTGGATCTCACAACACTTATTTAAATGTGATGTATCTCTGTGTAATGTATGCAATACAATATTATTTTTGTGTGTATTTTGTGTCTCTATGCTCTCATGAATTCTAAATTGGTATCAGAGCGAGTATGAGATCCAGGAAAATGAGAGAGAAGTGAATATTAATTTTCATAGATTAGATGTGTTGAGTTTCTGTTTGTAATTTTTTTGTGTGTGTTTGTTAATTTATCTTGTGTGCAAGTAAATTTGTTGAGATATCAAGTTGTTGGAGAAGGAGCCACCATCATTTCGAAATTTCCACTGCTGCACGAAAAAGGAAGGACCGTCGCCGCTATGATTTCAAACACAACAACGTTTCATTCACGTTGTTACATTTGACACACAGTGATGCGCTAAGAAGAGCACAAGATTGAAAACACTGCTTGCTAAGAAATCGTTGTGCAGAAAACTGTTGGTTGAAGAAGCCAAATTTCTGGGAGAGCAACAATATGAATGGAGAGTAGCAATCTGCTATTGTTCTATTTGAAGCATTCAACATGAGTCTCGCTGGAGTTGACTATGGGTTGTGATGTGCCTCAAGATGGCCAGCCAACCGTCTCTTGTTCCCCTGTCGGCCGGTTGGTAATATGTTCTTGAGTCATCGCTCTGCTGCATCTGGCTCGTCGTCTAGGCATCGACAGTAAGGAAGAGAGTTTTACAATGTACACTCATGCACTGGTCCTTTCACTACAACAAAACATGCCATTAGCACCTAGTTTAGCGTCGGATTTTAGTGCATTTGAGGGCATGAATTGGGTTGATGAGATGGCGCAAAACCCGGCGCTAAACGATGTGTTCACTTGGGCACTGAATTTAGCGCCTAGTTTAGCGCCCAATTCATCTCCCTCTTTAGCACCAGGTTTTGCTCCCTTTTTAGCACCTAGTTTTGCTTCTAATTTTGCTCCTAGTTTAGCGTCTGATTTTGCACCTAATATTTGATATAGCTCCCTAAATAACGCCCAAAATAGTTTCTAGTTTAGCTCCTGGTGTAGCTCCTAGTTTAGATCTAGGCGTGGTGCCTAATTTAGCTCTTGGTTTAGCGCCTAGTTTAGCTCCAGGTGTAGCTCCTAGTTTAGCTCCTAGTTTAATACCTACTTTAGCTCCTACTTTAGCGCCTACTTTAGCGCCTAGTTTAGCTCCACGCGTGGTGTCTAATTTAGCTCCTGGTTTAGCTCCTGGTTTAGCACCTAGTTTAGCTTCTAGGTTAGCTCCTGGTTTAACACCTACTTTAGCTCCTATTTTAGCTCTTTGTTTAACTCCTAGTTTAGCTCCTGATTTAGTGCCTAGTTTATCTCCTAGTTTAGCACCTGGTTTAGTGCCCAATTTAGCTCCTAGTTTAGCTCCCAATCATGCTTCCTATTTTGCTTCTAGTGTAGTGTCGAAAATAGCTTCTATTTTGGCTTCCAAATTAATGCCAAGATGTGCTTCCATTATTGCATCTTTTTTGCTTCTAGAATTGCTTCCTTGTTAGCTCCATGGTTTGCTTCCTTTTAGTTCCAATGTTTGCTTCCTTTTTAGCGTCTGATTTTGCTTATTTTTTAGGTCCAAGGTTTGCTTCCTTTTAGTGTTGGGATTTGCTTCTTAATTAGCATCCAATTTTGCTTCTTGTTAAACAACCAATTTAGCTTCCTACTTAGATCCAGAAATAGCCTAAAGTATGGCTTCAAATTTAATGTTGAGTTTTACTTCCATTTTAGAGCCACATTTTGCTTCCATTTTAACAACCCATGTTGTGTCCTTTTTAGCTTCCATTTAGTAATTTAACTTATTTTATTTCAATTTAATTAGTTAAATATATCATGCATCTTAAAAAACTTATATTATTATAGAATAAGTCATATTGCATTTGAAGTATTTTATATGATAGCTTTTATAAATAATTTTTAGGGAACTGGACATCCATACAAACTGAGAACATCATTATACTTATTAAATCTGCATCTAAATAAAATCTACAACATACAGTATATATAAAATAACAAGATAATGATTATAACATGATCATCATCTATAATTAAAACTAGTCAAATATATCAATATTAGATAAGTATCATGTCAAACAACTTATATCTTTAATACTGATAAGATCATCATCATATATAACTACAACAAGTGAAAGTCAAATATGACAATAGATCAATAACATGTCAGAATGATACATGGCCAATAGTCGACGTAAGTTAAGATGATATATGTCCAAATGATATAAGTCAAAATGATAAATGTCAAAATGATAAAACTCAATAATATGGTATTGTAGGACAAAGCAATACATATGATAATAAACATGAAAATAGGCATCATAACAATATACAACAATGATCAATGATGGAGTCTATATGATCAATGTCATTGGCTACTACCAACAACTAGATCATCATCATTATCTTGATCATCATCATTGTGGTCATCATCGTTGCCATTCACAATGTCTTCTTCATTTGACTCATCATCATCATCTCCCGTGTCTGTATCAGACCCATTATAATCTGGATCAATCTCATGAGGATCAATTGGATCTTCTGGAAGACCCGTGTTCTGCAAAAAAGAACATTCAAAATGAAAATTTATTATTTATTTCATGCAATATGTAATTTTTGTGTTATATTTCTAATATTACAACATATGAAACGAAACCATAATCATATTACATCATATCAAAGTGCACATACCATAATAAAATTTCAAATAAGTTACAAATAAGAAGTCATTCCAATGTTGTAAAACATGAAACAATTCCAATAAACGTTAGTAAAGATCGTAAAAAAATGTGTTATACATTTTAACTATCAATTGTAAATTCTATTACATAACCGTAAGTCCCAACCCTCTCCATTGTGTGCTATATATGATTATGTTTGCCTATAAAAAACCTTTGAGAATTAATTGGTCTATATATATTCTTCTCTTGTATTTCACAAATGAATATTTTTCTAGGACATTTTGGCCCATTGTAATATGCTTCAAAGGTCCTTTTAGAATTAACTAGTTTATAGGTAATTTTGAAGATGCTCTCGATACCCATTCAACTAGACCACATCCAAATGTCAATCCTTCCAAAGAAAAAAATCAATACATCAAGCCCTAAAGGGTTGAAAATTATGACAAAAATATAATTAAAGGTGTCAAGGTGTATTTCCTTGCCTTACCTTGCCATGCCATTCCATACCATGCCATATTTTGCCATGCCATGCCATGGCTTGCCTTTGCATGCCTTGCCTTGCCTTGCCATGTGTTGCCATGCCATGCCATTGCTTGCCTTTGCATGCCTTGCCTTTCCATGTGTTGCCATGCCATGCCATGCCTTGCCTTGCCATGCCATGCCATGTCATGCCATGCCTTGCTATCATATGGTATGCCTTTCCATGCCATCCCATGCCTTGCTATCATATGGTATGCCTTTCCATGCCATCCCATGCCTTGCTATCATATGGTATGCCTTTCCATGACATGCCCCTCCATACCATGCCTTGCAATGTCATGCCTTGCATTCAGTTTCCATGCCTTGCAATGTCATGCCTTGCATTCACTTGCCATGCCTTGTCTTTCCATATCAGTCCTTTCCATATCATGCCTTGCCTTGCCATGCTATGTCATGTCGTGCCTTAAGGTTTTTATTCCCTGAGGAGGAATTGACCAAGAGTCCCTAAAATGGTTTGGGATGCGACTTGCAACTAGGCATAAAAAGAAAACCAAGACTCAGATTGAGGAACCGTCGACTTCGATGGATTATTGAGATAGGATTTCAGCTAGAGCACCCCTTACTCTCGTGTGCCATGCCTCGGAAGTTGCTTTACTCATTGATTTCGAGAATTAGTGTCTGGGTCAATTTGAAGCAATGCAACATTTGGATTAAGTGGTCCAATTTATGAAATCGTCCCTCGTGAGAAGATCGATAATGTGGTCACCTAGTCCATGCCAAAACAAGCTTGCAACATCTCACAAAACTCAAAAATGTTTCTCTGTTAGGTTTTAATGCCCTGAGGAGGAATTGGCCAAGAGTCCCTGAAATGGTTTGGGATGCGACTTGCAACTGGGCATAAAATGAAAACCGAGACTCGGATTGAGGAACCGTCGTCTCCGTTGGATTCCTAGCATATGATTTCCACTAGAGCACCCCTCACTCCCGGGTCCAATCCCTTAGAAGTTGTTTTTTTCATCGATTTTGAGAACTAGGGTTTTTCTCAGTAAGAAGCAATGCAATATTTAGATTAGGGGTCCAATTTATAAAACCATGTCTCAGGAGTGGATGGAAAATGTGGTCACAAATTCCATGCCTAACAAGATTGCAGCATCTCACGAAACTCAAAAATGTTGCTCCGTTAGGTTTTTATGCCCTGAGGAGGAATTGGACAAGAGTCCCCGAAATGGTTTGGGATGCCACATGCAACTGGGAATAAAAAGAAATCCGAGACTCAGATTGAGGAATCATCGACTTCGATTGATTATTGGGATAGGATTTAAGCTAGAGCACCCCTCACTCTCAAGTGCCATGCCTCAGAAGTTGTTTTACTCATTGATTTTGAGAATTAGTGTTTTTCTCAGTTTGAAGTAATGCAACATTTGGATTAAGGGGTCCAATTTATGAAACCTTCCCTCGTGAGAGGATGGATAATGTGGTCACCTATTCCATGCCTAAACAAGTTTGCAACATCTCACGGAACTCAAAAATGTTGCTCCGTTAAGTTTTTATGCCCTGAGGAGGAATTGGCCAAAAGTCCCCGAAATGGTTTGGGATGCAACTTGCAACTCGGTATATAACGAAAACCAAGACTCAGATTGAGGAATCGTTGTCTCCATTGGATTTCAGCTAGAACATCCCTCATTCCTGGGTCCAATCCCTCATAATTTGTTTTTTTGATCAATTTTGAGAGCTAGGGTTTTTCTCAGTAAGAAGCAATGCAACATTTAAATTTAGGGGTAAAATTTATAAAACCATGCCTCGGGAGAAGATGGAAAATGTGGTCACATAGTCCATGCCTAAACAAGATTGCAGCATCTCACGGAACTCAAAAATGTTGCTTCGTTAGGTTTTTATGCCCTAAGGAGGAATTGGACAAGAGTCCCCGAAATGGTTTGGGGTGCCACTTGCAACTAGGCATAAAAAGAAAACCGAGACTCAGATTGAGGAACCGTTGAATTTGATGGATTACCGGGAAAGGATTTTAGCTAGAGCACTCCTCACTCTTGGGTGCCATGCCTCAGAAATTGCTTTACTCATTGATTTCATGAATTAGTGTTTTGCTTAATTTGAAGCAATGCAACATTTGGATTAAGGGGTCCAATTTATGAAACCATCCCTCATGAGTGGATGGATAACGTGGTCACCTATTCCATGCCTAAACAAGCTTGCAACATCTCACAGAACTAAAAAATGTTGCTCTGTTAGGTTTTTATGCCCTGAGGAGGAATTGGCCAAGAGTCCCAGAAATGGTTTGGGATGCGACTTGCAACTCAGTATATAACGAAAAACAAGACTCAGATTGAGGAACCGTTGTCTCTGTTGGATATTTGGCATAGGATTTAAGCTAGAGCACCCCTCACTCTTGGGTCCAATCCCTTGTAAGTTGTTTTTTTCATCGATTTTGAGAGCTGGGGTTTTGCTCAGTAAGAAGCAATGCAACGTTTAAATTTAGGGGTCCAATTTATAAAACCATGCCTCGTGAGCGGATGGACAATGTGGTCACATAGCCCATGCCTAAACAAGATTGCAACATCTCACGGAACTCAAACATGTGCAATTTTTGAAGAGGGGGTCGATTTTCAAGAACACTGTGTCGAGTCTTTTTGGCTAGTGTAGTCATGTGGGCCTTGGACAAACAAACTTGTCAAAGCTTAAGGAAGTTTGGTATGCTACTCGGTTTGGATTTTATGCCCCTGGACCAAATTGACCACATGTCTCTAAATGGATTGAGGAGGCGAGTTGAAACCTGCGATAAAACTCAAACCGGGACTCAGATGCATGAATCGTCAGTTGCATTGGATTAAAAGCACCCGTTTTCAGCTAGTGGGGCCGCTACGCTATCATTTCGTCGACCGAAACAACTATTTGTTGGAGTATCTCTGGCACTAGGGTTTTGGTCAATGAGGCATAGTGCAATTTCTGAAGATGAGGTCAATTTTCAAGATCACTATGCTGACATTTTTGGCTAGTGCAGTTGCATGGAACTTGTCCAAACAAACTTGTGGGAGCTTACAAAACTCTGTTATGCTTCTCGATTTGGATTTTATGCCCTCGGACCAAATTGGCCACATGTCCTTGAATGACTTGAGGAGGCGAGCTGCAACTATCGATAAAACTCAAACCGAGACTCGGATGCATGAACCGGCAGTTGCATTGGATCCCGAGTACCTGGTTTCAACTATTGGGGCTCCTACCTTATCATTCCATGGACCGAAAAACAATTTGTTGGAGTATCTCCAACACTAGGGTTTTGGTCAATGAGGCATAGTGCAATTTCTGAAGATGAGGTCGATTTTCAAGAACACTGTGTCGGGTATTTTTGGCTAGTGTAGTCATGTGGTCCTTGACCAAACAAACTTGCAGGAGCTTATGGAAGTTCGTTATGCTACTCTGTTTGGATTTTATGCTCCCAGACCAAATTGACCACATGTCCTTAAATGTCTTGAGGAGGCGAGTTGCAATTCTCGATAAAAATCAAACCGGGACTCATATGCATGAACCATCAGTTGAATTGGATTAAGAGCACCGGGTTTCATCTAGTGGGCCCCCTACGCTATCATTCCGTCGACCGAAAAACCATTTGTTGCAGTATCTTCAACACTAGGGTTTTGGTCAACGAGGCATAGTGCAATTTCTGAAGATGAGTTTGATTTTCAAGAACACTCTGTCGAGCATTTTTTGCTAGTGTAGTCGCATGGGAATTGGACAAACAAACTTGTGGGAGCTTACAAAACTCCATTATGCTGCTCGGTTTGGATTTTATGCCTCTGGACCAAATTGGCCACATGTCCTTGAATGGCCTGAGGAGGCGAGTTGCAACTATCAATAAAACTCAAACCGAGACTCGGATGCAAGAACTGTCAGTTACATTGGATCCGTAGCACTGGGTTTCATCTATTGGGGCTCTTACTCTATCATTCCTTTGACCGAAAAACCATTTGTTGGAGTATCTCCAACACTAGGGTTTTGGTCAATGAGACATTATGTAATTTTTAAAGAGGAGGTCGATTTTCAAGAACACTATGTTGGGTCTTTTTGGCTAGTGTAGTCATGTGGGCCTTGGCCAAACAGACTTGTCGTAGCTTAAGGAAGTCTGTTATGTTACTCAGTTTGGGTTTTATGGCTCTGGACCAAATTGACCACATGCCTCTAAATGACTCGAGAAGGCGAGTTGAAACTCACGATAAAACTCAAACCGAGACTCAGATGCATGAATCGTCAGTTGAATTAGATTAAGAGCACCATTTTTCAGCTAGTGGGCCCCCTACGCTATCATTTCGTCGACCGAAAAACCATTTGTTGGAGTATCTCCAGCACTAGGGTTTTGGTCAATGAGGCATAGTGCAATTTCTAAAAATGAGGTCGATTTTCATGATCACTAGGTCGACATTTTTGGCTAGTGCAGTTGCATGGAACTTATCCAAACAAACTTGTGGGAGCTTACAGAACTCTGTTATGCTGCTTGATTTGGATTTTATGCCCTCGGACCAAATTGGCTACATGTCCTTGAATGGCTTGAGGAGGCGAGTTGCAACTATCGAGAAAACTCAAATCGGGATTCGGATGCATGAACCGTCAGTTGCATTGGACCCAGAGTACCTAGTTTCAACTGTTGGGGCTCCTACCCTATCACGTCGTCGACCGAAAAACAATTTGTTGGAGTATCTCCAACACTAGGGTTTTGGTCAATGAGGCATAGTGCAATTTCTGAAGAGGAAGTCGATTTTCAAGAACACTGTGTTGGGTCTTTTTGGCTAGTGTAGTCACATGGTCCTTGGCCAAATAGACTTGTAGGAGCTTATGGAAGTTCGTTATGCTACTCTGTTTGGATTTTATGCCCTCGGACCAAATTGACCACATGTCCTTAAATGGCTTGAGGAGGCGAGTTGCAACTCTCGATAAAAATCAAACCGGGACTCATATGCATGAACCATTAGTTGCATTGGATTAAGAGCATTGAGTTTTAGCTAGTGGGGCCCCTACGCTATCATTTCGTCGACAGAAAAACCATTTGTTGTAGTATCTCTAGCACTAGGGTTTTGGTCAACGAGGCATAGTGCAATTTCTGAAGATGAGTTCGATTTTCAAGAACACTTTGTCGAGCATTTGTTGCTAGTGTAGTCGCATGAGAATTGGCCAAACAGACTTCCAGGAGCTTACAAAACTCCATTATGCTGCTCGGTTTGGATTTTATGCCCTTGGACCAAATTGGCCACATGTCCTTTAATGGCATGAGGAGGCGAGTTGCAACTATCAATAAAACTCAAACTGAGACTCGAATGCATGAACCGTCAGTTGCATTGTATCCGTAGCACTGGGTTTCAGCTATTGGGGCTCTTACTCTATCATTCCTTCGACCGAAAAACCATTTGTTGGAGTATCTCCAACACTAGGGTTTTGGTCAATGAGGCATTGTGCAATTTCTGAAGAGGAGGTCGATTTTCAAGAACATCGTGTCGGGTCTTTTTGGCTAGTGTAGTTATGTGGGCCTTGGCCAAATATACTTTTTGGAGCTTAAGGAAGTCTGTTATGCTACTTGGTTTGGATTTTATGTCCCTAGACCAAATTGATCACATGTCTCTAAATGGCTTGAGGAGGCGAGTTGAAACTCGCGATAAAACTCAAACCGGGACTCAGATGCATGAATCGTTAGTTGCATTGGATTAAGAGCACCATTTTTCAGCTAGTGGGCCCCCTATGCTATCATTTTGTCGACCGAAAAACCATTTGTTGGAGTATCTCTGGCACTAGGGTTTTGGTCAATGAGGCATAGTGCAATTTCTGAAGATGAGGTTGATTTTGAAGATCACTCTGTCGGGCATTTTTGGCATTGGTATTGGTATGGTATTGGTATTGATATTGGTATTGTATGGTATTGTATTGGTATTGGTATTGGTATGGTATTGGTATGCATATCATTGCCAATATTGGTATGGTATACTATACCAATATTGGCAATGATATGGTAGACCAATACTTGATATTGGTATACCGATGCCATACCAATATTGATATTGGTATGGTATTGGTATTGGTATGGCATTGGTATGCACATCATTGCTAATTCATACCTTTGTCATGCAATGGTATGCAAAGGTATTGGTCTTGGTATGCAATGGTATTGGCATTGGTATGGTATGTTATTGGTATTGGTATGGTATTGGTATGCATACCATTTCCATGCAATGGTATGGATTGATATGGTATTGGTATTGGTATTGATATGGTATGGGATTGGTATTGGTATTGGTATGGCATGGTATAGTATGGTATTGCTATTGGTATGGTATTGCTATTGGTATGGTATTGGTATTTGTATGGTATTGATATTAGTATGGTATTGGTATTGGTATGGTATGGTATTGGTATTGGTATTGGTATGGTATTGGTATTGGTATGGTATAGTATGGTATTGATATTGGTATGGTATTTTTATTGGTATGGCATTGGTATGCATATCATTTCCAATGCATACCATTACCATGCAATGGTATTGGTATTGGTATGCAATGTTATGGTATTGGTATTGGTATTGGTATGCAATGGTATGGTATTGGTATTGGTATGGTATTGTTATGGTATTGGTATTGGTATTCATGGGATTTTCAAGAGAGAATTTAACACAATGGCAATGTTATGTGAAACTTTATCTCATATTCATGTTAGGATTAGGGATGAGAAATATAGTTTGGTTTGGTCCAAGAATCCTACTCTAAGATAATAGATTGCAAAGATATGGTACAATACTATGTTATGTAATGTAGAACAAGACAAAATCATTGTGGTAGAAGCCCCTTTGGAATATTAGAGCTCCTATGAAGACACGTGTTTATATCTGGCTAGTGTTGAGATACAAGTTACTTCTTTAGGATCATTTGCAAAGGAGAAGTAACCAAGGGCTTGGCATGTGTTCACTTTGTAAGATGGATGATGAAGTTATCACCAATCTATTAGTGAAAAACAACTATGTTAGAGAAGGTCCAAGGGAAATAAGGCCCTATGAATGTTGGATGAGAATCCAACTTATCCAAATAGTAGGAAAATATAAATAAATTAAACAAAAGTGGAAAAGCCCTGCTAGGCAAACTGTGTTTGTTATCAGGAGCCACAAAACAAGGGCTAGTATTTCCAAACTCCATAAATTGCAAGGAACATTCCACAAGTTCATAATATTCAAAGGAAATAAAGGACAAGGATGCCCAAACGGGGAGCCATTGACAAAAACTAGGGAAAAAACAAGGCAAGGGATCATTCAGTACTATTGATACCTCGTTCTCCATCCATATTACAAAGTCGATCCACTTTTTATTTTGTAACATTTCTTTTTCAAAATGAGTTGGATGTCGACCATATTTGTCTTCCCGTCAAAACATTGCACATGGACTAGTTAAACTAATAAATATGTAATCATTTACTTTTTCTAGGAAACAAAAAAAAAACATTTCACATAATAAATATACTTACAAAGGTGCAGATCAAGGCTTGTAAACCTTTTTGGCCACTATGATGCGTGGCTTGGAGTTTTGCAAGCCTAGCTTTGGAGGCTTTGTCCTGAAACATAAAATAAGTCAATTGAAGTATGCACAAATAAAATATAAAAATTGTTTAAGAAATTTGATATAATATTATGAGCAAATTGAAATACCTGGATGCTCTCCTCATCAAACTTCCTCTGTGCATCTGACTTCTCATATGATTTGACAAGTTCTTTCCATACTTTTATACTTACATCGATTGGCCTTTTTTTGAGCCTTTGCTCGGGTGAGAGTTTTTTTATCTTCTTTGTTTGATTGCAACTAAATATCTTGCAATTTTGAGACATTTGTCTTTTCACCTTTTTTACTGACCAACCTATGCCAAATTCAGACTCCATGTCATGAATTACAACTTTATGTAGGTGCATTGGTATCTTTGATAAAGGCAAATAGAGATGGTCTTTGAACTGTTGAAGGCATGATTCCTTCAACCTATTCAAAAAAACCTTCCCGGCATCTGACATTCAGATTTCGCCTGAAACCATGCTGTATTCTATCCTTGTATCATAATTCCCAATGCAAGTTCCAAAACATAGCGTGGTGGACGAAGTTTGGGTCCCAGGAGTGGCTTCGACATTGAAGGTCTCCGCTCTCTGTTCCATCTTCTTAGAGGTCATCGTATATGATTTCCTCCTTGATTTTCTGCTCGATCCAAGAGTGGTTGGGGAATCAATTGATTCCATTTCACAGGGTTGATTTGCTTGCAATGTTTCAGGGGTCTTAGTGGATCGTTTTGCAAGCGTTTTCAAGTCTACACCATCAAGTTTTTTTATGGCCTCTATCCCCAATATCGAAGCCAATGCATCTTTCTCCTGGTCAGTCTCATATCCCTAGATATATAAAATATTTTTTTTGTGTTAAAATTTTCAATAAAAAACAAATAACTAAAAAATAAAATAAAATAAATGAGACAATTAAAAATCTATAAATTGAGAAGTACCTACCTCATTATGGATATAATTTGTTTCCTTCCCTCTACTTGACATTTTAAGCAAGCTAGGGAAAATCTCTTCTGTCAAGATTTGGGCAAGTGGACTTTGTGACGGTTTTTGAAGGTGCTTATTTCTTCTCTCTTCTTCCTGGTCTTTTTTTTCCTATTCTAACAAGGATAAGCAAATTTCAAACTCATATATACCATAAAATATGAGGAAATTTATATGTAAAGAGGTTGAATTGTGAATTTTGATAATTGCTTTACCTGAAAATCTCATTTTTCTCTTAGGACACCCCCAAATCATGCTCTGGTCTTACCCTATCTCTGTTCACCCTAGGAAACACCCAAATCGTGTTGGAGTCCAAATCTAGTTTGAAAATTAATTGGTATGCTCACACCAAGTCTCCCTTCACCCTTTGAAACACCCAAATCGTGTTGGAGTCTCCCTAAGAAACACCCAAAACGTGTTAGTAGAAATGCAGCAAGAAATTCACTTGAATTGTCACGCTCTATCTCCAATCGCCCTGGAAAACACTCAAATCATGTTGGAGTCGAAATGTAGAAGGGAATTCAGTTGGACAAGTCACAATCTTTCTTCATTCTCCATAGAAAACTCCCAATTCATTTTTTTGTATTTCTTCCCCTCCAAAATATCAAATTCGTCCACTTGCCCATGGATATATGCGTTGTTTAGGTTTTACATATTAGTGGCATATTCATCCACTTGCCCGTGGGTATTTTCATTTTTTTAAATGTCTACATACCAGTCGATGCTAAATTGGGCACCAACAATGCCTAGTTTAGCGTCTATTTATCCCCTTAATGTAATCAATTATGGATGCCTTAGTGGGCGCAAAAAACACCAGGGAATGCGCCTAAATTTGGTCAAAACGTGTCCATTTTGGGCATAAACGAAAATGGGATAAATGGAAGAAAAAATCTCTCCATAATGTAACATCATAACAATGGCAATGTAGCTCCTCTAATGCAAATGGGATAAATGATTGCATCCAAGATTTATTGGATGAGACCATAAGCACCCTCCCGAAACATCTTCAATTGAGACATTCTTCCAAGTTCTCAAGCTCTTAACTAGACCTCTTTCTTCTTTGTATCTCCTTATTGGATGATAGACTTTAGTTAGTTCCTAGGTCTTAGATCTCATAGATTATATCTACTTTCATAGGTGTTGCATTTGCACTCCCACTTGTGGATTGATTATGATGTACCTAGTAGTCCCTTCGACCTATTCATGGTCATTTGTTGAATAATAAAATTATCATATCTTATTTTACCTTATCCATATCCAATTCACTTCTATTTAAGACAAGGTAGGGCACAACACTTGTAATTATTTCGATCAATTTTCTTCATTATTCAGGGAAATTAGTTAGAGATATTCTCACCACGTGCTTTAGTGCTTTTGGGCTCACACCTTCAAGTAACTTGCACACATCACTCATCCAAAATGTCATATACAAGTTTCCTACACTCAAGGTGCACGTGGGAAAATGTATGGGAAGGATTTTCCTACACATTAGGTGTAGGTAAGTACCTAAACTGGGATTTTTGCACAAACTGACCAAAATGTGTATCTAGTGATGCCAAGTCTAATTTCACAAGACAAAGTCTTAAAATCCTTGTCCATGTGTGTGATTGTACTCCAAATAGGAAAAATGTAGATGTAAGTGATGCCCAAAGTCATCATGTGATGTTGCATGATGTGACATTATGTGTCCCATCAATATCCTGAAAAAATGGCTTCTCATACTCACACCCACTGACCCTAGCAAAACTTGCATATTATTTATTACTACAACGAAATTTCAGTTGTGGCATTGTCCAAATTATTTCCAAGATGAATAAATTGAGCAATTCTTCGCATTATTAAGGAATCTAACAATAATGAATGGATTGAACCTCGATCACTATTCTAGTCACATGGGTGATTTCCTTAAAAATTTAGTTGATTACAAGGCATAAAAGAGAACAAAGAACAACTTTACAGTTATGAAAAATAATAGGAATACTAATCAAGAACTAAATAACATGGTCACATGCACTGCACATCTTGTATATAATTTGTTCCAGGACTTCATCCATTTGAGCTACAAAAGTTGGTATTTTGTTTCCTTTCCAACAAACTCTAGAGTATCTTTCAACATCCAAGCAATAAGAGAGAGATATTGTCCTTACTACTAGTAAATATCCAATGAGTGTGTCAAAGGGATTTTAGTGGGATAGATGTTGAAGAGTGAAACACAACTATGGTTGGTGAGTTTGAGACATTGATGAAGAATCATACTTTGTGATTGACCCCATTACCTACAAGAAGAAATCTTCTGGGATGTTAGTGTGTGTGGGAAAAGTATAACACATGTGGATCTATTGAAAGATGCAAGGATATATTGGTCACCAAGGTTTATCCCCAAGAGGGGATGACTTCAAGTAAAATTTTCATCAATGGTTCAAGAAAAAAAATTGAAGCATGAAATGTAATTAAGAAGCCAAGAACAAATGTGTATGCTATTGTCTTTCCATAGGACTTGGACAATTTCTCTAGTAACCAATTCTATATTGCACATCAATGGATTTAACCAAATTGTATCCAGTGTAATAAATATACTATTCCTCCATCATACCTAAGCCAATGACCAATGTATTCAATGATCAAAATAAACATATTTGGATTACCTTGATAAAAAATAATGTTAAAATAAATCATGTACAAGTTCAACACTTTGGTCCTGCCCAAGTTGGGCCAATAGTCAAATTTAAGTTAAATGACGATGATATAAGAAATTACTAAGATGTAGAAAATCAATATTGAATATATCAAACCATTAGAAGATCCCCCATCTATCACTTTCCCTTGAAAATGATTATTTAGAAGATGTGACCTAGAGTATGTTAAGAGTACAATTTGAAAATGTTACTGGAATTTCCTTGGGTAATAGAACCATAGACTAATAAAGGAAAACTTTAATGAGGATAATCATAAGTTACAATAATTGAAACTTTCTAACCTCGGTGATAATTCATGGAAAATACAACCTAGGGTTTTGAGGTCATTTGCTACACACAGGGACAATTTTACTTCAAAATCCATTTCTGATCAAATGGAGATGAATTTAACAAAAGAGAAAGAGGTTTTTGTCGATCACATACCAAAGAACAAAAAAATCCTTCATTTTATACACAAGTGTTATAATTTGGGAGATATGCAACGAGATTTGAGGCCTATTTTTCAAGAAGATTTAATTTCCTGTTTTAGTCATTATTTTGTGGCACATAGTTTGAGAATATGGGAATGAATTTCAAAAATCTGAGAGAGGTTTTTCTTCAAAACAACCTTATTTACAAAAAACTTTCCCGGTTTTGTAACAGGTATTATAGTTAAAGAGATATCACTTCATCTTTGACTCCTATTTTTATGACCTATGAACTATCCAATGTTTTGAAACTACCATCAATAAGGATCAAAACTTGTAATGTTGTAGGTATGCCTATAGGTGTCATTTTGAAGTTGACCCAAGTGATTTTTCTTGTATGGATGACTATTTTGGCACCTTTTTGTTTGTTTGATATTGGTTGGTAATGTCTCATTAGTTAGGAGGACTATTATGTCATGTTGCGTGGTGCTAACTTAGGCTACATGTTAATGTTGAATTCGTATTGTAATTGTACAATTCCTTTATAGTACTCGTACAATCCTAGGATATACTCATTTTGGAAAAGAGAGTAGGGCATATAAATTTGCATGTTGCAGACTATTGAGAAAGTATTTTATGACCCTTCTAATGCTTTGGATGATTGCTCATTAGTGCTTTGTTTTAGTGTGCCATATCATTAGTGCTCTGTTTTAGGATCTTGTCATATCCCCGACCTTTCTTCTTTGTGCCATATTTTAGGAATGGATATATTTGTTCTTCTATGACTGTCTCATCCTATAGTACTTGGAATCTAGTAGTGAATGCATCATTGGCATCCTGCCCATCCTAGGACTATCTGGTAACAACATGAATACTATTTTCACTGAGAGGGATTTCTAGCCAAATCCACCTACTTGAGTCCATGACAATAGTAGCCACACACACTTTCTTATCATTGGAGAAGTCCCCAAGCATGGGACATGTAGGAGAATGGTGATCCCAGATTTAAACAATGGCTTGAATAATGATAAGAGCATGGTCTAGTCCCTCCTTAGTTTTGAGTATTTTTCTAGGGAAAATTCAAGGAACAAGGCGAGGTCATGGATATCATAATCCATCAGTTGCACCTGCTCCACATATCATTTCAAATGCTCATCCTTGCTAACATGCACCCATAGGTTGAGTACCTCCTCTAGGTAAACTGATTATTATACCTATAGAATGGGGGTCTTCTCCTTCCTCAACTTTAGAATTCATGGCCCATCATGCCCTTGACTTAATTGGTATTGTACATGGTGGCATTTTTTTCATGGTGGATTTGTGTAATACCATCATCCACAAATAATCCATCATGAATCTCCTTAGAATCCCATCCATCACCAATTTATACAACTACCCTGTTATCAAGTGATAATTCGTCACATGTACTACTAGCTTCCTTTGCCAACACTAATCATAATCCTTAGGTGCTAAAATTGATTTGGGGAATTCAATGAGCTCTGCAAAGAAGTTTGATATGAATTCCACATGAAAGAGACCGACATCGGGTAGTTCATGAAATATCCCTGTGGTTTAACTATTATGTATCTGGGAATGATGATTGGGCCCACATTTTACTTCCTTGGCTTTACTACCACTTCAAAATCGAACTCTTTGACTTGAAATAACCTTTAGCAGATTTGAACCTCCATTTGAAATTTATTTCTAGGCTAGGAGGGCACTATAACCAAGCTTGTTCCTCCCTCCATTAAAGTCTCAAGTATGTTGATAAATTGCAAGAGTATAAGGGGCATGGAGTGAGTTAAACACATTTCCATGGACATTTCAATTTCCACTTGTCCCTCAATTCAATTTGGTTGTTCATACTATATTTCATAATTGTGATGACCTATAAACTATCCAATGTTTTGAAACTACCATCAATGAGGATCAAAACTTGTAATGTTGTAGGTATGCCTATAAGTGTCATTTTGAAGTTGACCCAAGTGATTTTTCTTGTATTGATGACTGTTTTGGAACCTTTTTGTTTGTTTGATCTTGGTTAGTAATGTCTTATTAGTTAGGAGGACTATTATGTCATGTTGCATGGTGCTAACTCAGGCTGCATGTTAATGATGAATTCGTATTGTAATTGTACAATTCCTTTATAGTACTTGTACAAGCCTAGGATATACTCATTTTGGAAAAGAGAGTAGGGCATATAAATTTGCATGTTGCAGACTATTGAGAAAGTATTTTATGACCCTTCTAATGCTTTGGATGATTGCTCATTAATTCTTTGTTTTAGTGTGCCATATCATTAGTGCTCTGTTTTAGGATCTTGTCATATCCGCAACCTTTCTTCTTTGTGCCATATTTTAGGAATGGATCTATTTGTTCTTCTATAACTGTCTCATCAAAGGAGCATACTTGTCAAGCATATGTCTGAAAGGAAAAACATGCTTAGGAGCATCTTTGACATTTGGTTTTAGGAACAATTTATAGTCATAGGTCTAATTCCATGCCGTTGAACCAATTTTCACCATGATCTGGGATACATGTGGCTGAAGAAATAATGTCTGCTGAAACATTGAACTCTATACCTGTTATGAAAGCCTTGTCTATGTTGAAATTGTGGGCAAAAAGGATTGTCAAAGGAACATGACAGCCAACCTCTTGGATATTCTCACAAAACTTCATACAAGAAGAATTTCTAAAACATCTTTTGGAAAACGAAGAAGCATTGATTTCTCTCAAGTTGGATGGCTCAAACCTTGAATGTTGTCCTCCCTTGTGCACTTTCTTTTCACTCTCCATGAAATTTGTTGAAGGATAGTACCCTAGCCAGATGATCTTGATGGAAAAGATGGATTTTAGGGTTTGAATAATAAAGACACATTATTTTGAAAGAAAATCTGAGTGTAATAATGATGTGGGAGTTTCCTCAAAGGTTTGAGGAAGCAAGGTTTGCCCAAACTTACAAAACTTTCTCTGAAAACTAGGGGTCAAAGAAGAGATGATATATATTTAACCATAATACCTTTTACAAAACTGAGAGAGGATTTTGTTCTTTGACATGTTTTTAACAAAAACCTTCTCCTTATTTCAAAAATAATTTCCCATTTTGTCACAATATTCTCTGCAAAAATATGTCTAAAACAGGACTTTGCACGATCAGAAAAATATGCTGTGAAGATGTGAATGTATCTCTCACCCTGTAACACCTGTGTAAAAAGTGAGATAGGTTATTATAATTTGTCCTATTATGAACAAAAAACTCCTCCATTTTATCAATATTAATCTATTATGGGACACAATATGCTCTGCAAATAGGTGACTAAAAAGGCCATTTCTGGAAAATGTGCCTTCAAAGATTTTTGGAAAATGAAGTGGAATGATGGGTTATGGGTTTCCTAAATTCTTGATAAAATTTAGGGGGGTAGGGGGTA
>ML831316.1:56983-75721 GCA_009831015.1 Picea engelmannii
TCTAGAATGGGTTACTGAACAAATTCAAAATCAAATAGAAGATGCATGTATAGATTCAAACATAGCAGAAGATGAAATCAACATGTGTAGAGGATGTGAAAGAAAGGTACAGTTGGAATTTTACAAAATGTTGTTTCCTTACAGTTTTGACACTATTAACTATTTTAATATTCGTCATTATATTTGTTTTCACTGAAATACATGGTCTTTCACAGGCGAGGAAATATCCTGCAATGTGGGCATATGGATGACATTATCATGTAGAAAGTGTATATTTAAAGAGACGATCCTTTGATTGTGGCATCATGGTTGATTTCAAGAAATCCATTCGAGCAAGCTCAAAAGATAAGAATATTATTGAAGGGAATCTACAATATGTTGGAAAATTCCAAGAAATTATTGAGTTGGATTACCACTCTTTTAAATGTTGTATTTTTAAGTGTAGATGGTATGAAGCATTTGAGAGGACACGAAGACATGATACCCATAGTGGATAGTTTTCTATAGATTCCTTGAGGTTCCTACCGGAGGATAAGGAGCCTTATGTTCTACCAATTCATTGTGAGTAGGTATTTCTTTAACTCAAATAAGAAGCAATAGTGATCATTAATCTATTGATTCATAGTTTTTTGTGATAATATATGTATTTATTAATAAATAAAAGTGTTATAAGATATTTCTAATATATGTATATTGTTCATGTGCAGGTATTTTTCTATGAAGATATTTTGGACCCGAAATGGATATTTGTCATACATTATGATCCAAGATTAAGGCATGTATTTGACGATGCATTAGTGGATATTGAGAACACCAATGATGTCCAAAAAAATGAGAGATGGATTAGAGAACATCAAAGAAATTAACATCCATGATGATGTTGAAGATGGTTATGTTCAGGCACAAGAAGACAACAATCCAGAGTTAAGTGATTTTATGGAATACAACAATATGGATGGTATAGAAAATGATGATACAAATTATACATCTGGTAACAATATAGATGGTCTACAGTCAAATTTCAATGACGATGAAGATGATGCAGATCAAGAAGAGGATGATGATAATATTAAATACTTGAAAGAACATATGAACATTGACAATGATAAACTGGATGACATTGTTGCAGACAATAATGTTAATGACCAAGACTTCTAAATTTTCAAAATTATTTGTAATCCATTTTTTAAAATGGCATTGATTCTTATGGCCCAAACTTTCATGAAATGCTTCAGTATGATTTTTGATGATACAAATTAATTTTGGCAATATCCTTTATACCATCTAACCCATATACCATCTAACCCCTAACCCCTTGAAATATGGAAGATATTGAAGATTATGTGGGGAAATCAGAAATCCTTGACTCTTGAAACCCTCCCATACCATCAAGCTACATGTGCCTAGTATAACCATGCCAAATTTCGACGTATACAATTACAACTTAGAGAAATTTCAATGTTGGCCTCATTCACTGGTAACCATGTAGGGTCGATTGATGTCATTAATCCCTTCACCCGATTTAATCCCTAACCCATTAAAAATTAAACCACTTGCATGTTGGAACCTATAAAATTATTTTGGGATGTCTCAAATTAATAGAATCATGGTTTATTAATCATTAGGTTTCGTTGTAAAGATGGGTATGTCAAGTTTGATCTTTGTTGGCATGGATGGAGAAATCGGGTCATGATGAATATGATGATGATGGAAATGAAAAACCTGATGATGGAAATGATGAAGAGAAATATGTCCATAAGTCTTAAAAACCTCCCATACCATCAAGGCATGCGCCTAGTGTAAACATGTAAAATTACAATGCATACAGTCACATTTTGAAGAAAATTCAACATTGGCCCCATTCACTATTCACTGTGTGAGGTTGGTGGATGACATTGGTGATGGGCATGTTGGAAGTTCCAAGACATTTAAAGAGAGTTATGAAAAAAATTCTATAGAAGGGATTGACGAATGATGACAATGAATGTTAATGCAAACATGGACAATCTCAAAGATTATGTGGGGAAATCAGACATACTTGAGTATTGAAACCCTCCCATACCGTCAAGGCATGTGTCTAATCTAACCATGTCAAATTTCGACACATATAGGCACATATTGAATAAATTTCAATGTTGGCCCCATTCACTACTAACTATGTGGGGTCGGTGCATGACATTTGTGATGGGTGTAATATTGGAAGTTCCGTGCCAAATTTCAAGATAGTTCCGACAACGATTATATATAAGGGAATGATGAATGATGACAATGAGACATGCATGATGAACATTGATTCAAATGTGGATGATCTCAAAGATTATGTGGGGACATCAATATACATCCTTAAGTCTCGAAACCCTCCCATATCCTCAAGGCATGTGTTTAATCTAACCATGTCAAATTTCAACGCATACAGGCACATACTGAAGAAATTTCAACGTTGGCCCCATTCACTACTCACTATGGGGGGTCAGTGCATGACATTTGTGAAGGGTGTATTGGAATTCCATGTCAAATTTCAAGATAGTTTTGACAATGATTCTATAGAAGGGAATGAAGAACATTGAAATTGAGACGTTTATGATGAATGTTGATGCATATGTGGAATTTTGAAACCCTCCTTGAGTCTTGAAAACCCTCATATATCGTCAAGGCATGTGTCTAGTCTAACCATGTCGAATTTCGATGCATACAGTCACAGTTTGAAAAAATTTCAACGTTGGCCCCATTCACTTCTCATTGTGTGAGGTTGATGCAAGATGACATTTGTGATGGGTGCATTGGAAGTGCCATGACATTTCAAGAGAGTTCCGACAAAGATTATATAGATGGAAATGATGAATGATGACAATGAGACATCCATTATATTTAACGTTGATGAAAACATGGACGATCTCAAATATTATGAGGGCACATCAAACATCCTTAAGTCTTGAAACCCTCCCATACTGTCAAGGCATGTGTCTAATCTAACCATGCTGAATTTTGATGCATATAGACACAGATTGAAAAAATTTCAACGTTGGACCCACTCACTGCTCACTGTGCGAGTTCAGTGGAAGAAATTTGTGATGGGTGTATTGGAAGTTCCGTGCCAAATTTCAAGATAATTCCGACAACGATTCCATAGAAGGGAATGATGAATGATGACACTAAGACGTGCATGATGAATGTTGATGCAAATGTTGATGATATCAAATATTAGGTGGGGACATCAATATACATCCTTGAGTCTTGAAACCCTCCCATACCATCAAGGCATGTGTCTAGTCTAACCATGTCAAATTTCGACGCGTAAAGCCACATATTGAATAGATTTCAACGTTGTCCCCATTCACTGCTCACTATGCGGGGTCAGTGCATGACATTTGTGGTGGGTGAATTGGAAGTTCCATGAAATTACAAGAGAGTTCCAACAAATATTATACAGATGGAAACAACGAATGATGACAATGAGACATCCATTATGAACGTTGATGCAAACATGGACGATCTCAAAGATTATGTGGGGACATCATATATCCTTGAGTCTTGAAACCCTCCCATACTGTCAAGGCCTGTGTCTAGTCTAACCATGTTAAATTTTGACGCATAGAGGAACATATTAAAGAAATTTCAATGTTGGCCCCATTCACTGAAAACTATGTGGGGTCGGTGCATGAAATTTGTGGTGGATGAATTAGAAGTTCGATGACATTTCAAGAGAGTTCCAACACAGATTCTACATATGGAAACGATGAATGATGACAATGAGACATCCATTATGAAAGTTGATGCAAACATGGATGATATCAAAGATTATGTGGGGACATCAGCCATCCTTGAGTCTTGAAACCCTCCCATACTGTCAAGGCATGTGTCTAATCTAACCATGTCGAACTTCGATGCATACATGCATAGTTTGAAGAAATTTCAACGTTGGCCCCATTCACTGCTCATTGTGCGAGGTCGATGCAAAATGACATTGGTGATGGGTGTATTGGAAGTGCCATGACATTTCAAGAGAGTTCTGACAAATATTCTATAGATGGAAATAACGAATGATGACAATGAGACATCCATTATATTGAACATTGAAGTAAACATGGATGATCTCAAATATTATTCAGGGACATCAAACATACATAAGTCTTGAAACCCTCCCATACCATCAAGGAAAATATCTAGTCTAACCATGTCAAATTTCAATGCATATGGGAACAGATTGAAACAATTTCAACATTGGCCCCATTCACTTCTCATTGTGCAGGTCCAGTGGAATAAATTTGTGATGGGTGTATTGGAAGTTCCATGTCAAATTTCAAGACAGTTCTGACAACGATTCTATAGAAGGGAATGACGAATGATGACAATGAGATGTGCACGCTGAGCGTTGATGTGAATGTGGACGATCTCAAATATTATGTGGGGACATCACACATACTTGAGTCTTGAAACCCTCCCATACTATCAAGGCATGTGTCTAGTCTAACCATGTCAAATTGCGATGCATACAGTTACATATTGAAGGCATTTCAACATTGGCCCCATTCACTGCTCACTATGCGGGGTCGGTGCATGACATTTTTGGTGGGTGAATTGGAAGTTCCATGACATTTCAAGAAAGTTCCAACAAAGATTCTACAGATGGCAATGACAAATGATGACAATGAGACGTTCCTTAGGAACATTGATGAAAACATGGATGATCTCAAAGATTATGTGAGGACATCAGACATCCTTGAGTCTTGAAACCCTCCCATACCATCAACGCATGTGTCTAGTCTAACCATGTCAAATTTCGATGCATACAGGCACAAACTGAAGAAATTTCAACATTGGCCCCATTCACTACTCATTGTGAGGGGTCGATGGAAGACAATATTTGTGATGGGTGTATTGGAAGTTCTATGGCATTTCAAGAGATCAGTTCCACAAAGATTCTACATATGGAAATGACGGATGATGAAAACGAGATGTGGACGATCTTAATGATTATGTGTAGGGTCGATGGATGTCATTAATCCCTTGGCCATATATAATGCCTAATCAATTAATCATTAAACTACCTAACCCCTAAGCCCCAAATCCATTAGCCATTGACCCTTAATCCCTTAAACTATAACTCCTGATCCCTTGACCCTTAATCCCTTAAATAGTAACCCCTAATCCCTTAACCCTTAATCCCTTAAATGGTAACCCCTAATCCATTAACCCTTAATCTCTAGACCTAAAATCCCTAAATAACCTAATCCCCAAAGCCCCTAACCACTTAACCCCAAAAATCTCAACAAAATTACTATTTAGGCACTTTGGGAGTTAAATTGGAAGCCAAAATAGAAGCTAAAAAGGAAGCTAATCTGGAAGCTAAACTGAGAGCTAAACTGGAAGCTAAACTAGAAGCTAAACTGGGAGCAAAATTGGGAGCAAAAATGGGAGCTAAACTGGGAGCTAAACTGGGAGTTAAACTGGAAGCTACATTGGGAGCTAATCTAGGAGCTAAATAGGGAGCTAAATTAGGTGCTAACTGTGCCTAGTTTAGCGCCCCGTTTTTTTGCTCGGCGCAAATAGCTCCATAAATAGCTCCCTCCCGATAAATAGTGCCGACTTTAGCAAAATAATGGATAAAAATACATTAAAACAGCCAGTGGAAGCAAAAAAGGGAGCTAATCACAGGGATTTGTTGCAGTGTTCTCATCAATTGCAGGGTATGATGACATGAAATTGAATTGTCTTCACCGTGGAGAATACAAAAGCCACTACCTATCATTTTTACGGTTTCACGTCTTCTGGAATAAGAATGTTTGAAAGAACCTAGCTCTCTAGCCATATAATTAAAGGTGCACCATTTTCTTCTAGCAGAGGAACAAGAATTACAATTAAAAACAACGTTGAACTGCAGAGAATTAATGTTATTGAATCGATCTTCAATGAAATTCCCTCAAACCGCCAGTATAGATTCTCTTTTTCTACGTCTTACGGGCTTTATACACAATTGTTCCAAGTCGATGTCTAGATCCGAAAATAAATCCAGCCAAATCAAATTGTGATTTGCATTTCCTTGATTTGTAATTTTCAGATTTGATCTCTTCAGCTGAATGTGTGTTAGTGGTTTTATGTGTGTTAATGTTTAAAGTTTTTTTATATGTTTATGTAAAATATGAACTCTTGTATCTTGATATAAGCTAGCAGCCCCGGTTTCAAGAACACCTATTCTTATGATTGGAAGTCACCTTGTATAATTGATTTTTGAAGACATTCTGTACCTAGACTGCCTTTCTACAAACTGACGGATAGCCGAAAGAGAAATATATGACAGATGGAGGTATGTCCATAGGATGATTCATTACTTGACAACTTTTCTCATGGAAGCCCCGGTGAGCTGAGTTTGTCAATATTGTCTATTGTGCAAGTTCATGAATGATGGTCTGAAGAATTTACATTTTAAATGAGTTGAATGGTAAGCTCGAAGATGAGGATGAGAAAGAGAGCAGTCCAGAGGCATCAGAGTGAGTGTAGAAACTGATGAATACCATGCCAGACAAAGTGTTGTAACCTTTTCTGTTATGTAATTTGTGAAATTTTGTAATGTAGACATTAAGGGGGGGTGTTAGAGATAATGCCTAATTAATGCTACATACTAGAGTTTAGGGATTGGATTTGGTTTGTTGGAGGATGTTGAGAGATTCTCTCAACCTCTCCCTCCAAGAGTGGAATAAGTTGGATCTCACAACACTTATTTAAATGTGATGTATCTCTGTGTAATGTATGTAATACAATATTATTTCTGTGTGTATTTTGTGTCTCTATGCTCTCATGAATTCTAAATTTCACATCAAGCATCTATATATGGTGGATTAAATTTTGGACTCCATTTTACTATTTATGCATAAATTATTATTTGTGAGGGATGAAAGACAACACACTCAGTCAAGTGTATTGTACTTTGATCTCTTGTAGATCAGGACTGACAACTTGCATACATGAAAAAGTGATGATCCAGTGAATGTAGGAGGTCCCATATTGCTAAATTAATGCTAGAGGTCATTGAATTGGTTGTCAATGGAGTTGCGAACTCAATTTCAGGGTTATGATCATAAATTTAAGATCAACTATAAACATGACTGGTAAAACTAAATTTTTATCAAGATGCTTCGAACAAAGCTTCCCCTACTAGTTTTTCATAAGCAGAGTTTCAACTGGAGCTGAGGAAAGGCTAGATTTATGCAAGCCCGAATTCAATCACCATATTCTTCAAGGTGCGAGCCCGAATTCATGGCTGGCTGGTAAGGTTCTGGAATCTTACCAGCTACTAGCATTAACTTGACATGCACATGATCATGACATTGACGTTAAAAATAACAAAGAAAATTGAAATGTTGATGCTTAGAATCAAGAAAAGGGAATGATCAATTTGAAATAAAATAAATGAGGGTTTCATCAACTTCGATGATGTAGAAAACTGAATGAAAAGAATTTTAATAATCTCAATTTTAGGTTGTGTGATGTTGGCAAGTTTCATATTGTATAGCTTCATATATGAACTTAACCAAGAATATAAAAGTTAGAAAATTCCATTGAGCTTAATAAAGTATTTTAATCCCAAACAAAATCCATTGTCTTTATAATCAGCTTCATCAAACTTGTAAGATTGATGGATTATTGAGAAATTTACATTTAAGTTTAAATTATGTCTTGTGTTACCATTAAGAATCTATTGCAATAACGGAGACGCCATGAGTTACAAGTTAAGAGGTGGTCAAATATGCTCCAATAATAATCTAGTATTAGATACCAATGTTATAACCACATCATCACTAATAATAGATAGACACGTAACATTACCAATGCAACAAATTAACTATAAAACAACATGTTAGATACTTTTAGAGAGATCAACATGTTATATACTTTTAGAGATGGAATATGTGAACATGAAGAAAGAGAGATGAAACTTTGTTTCAACAATTCCCATTAAAATGGCTTTTGTTTGATTCATTTTAATAAACTGAATTCTACAACCACGCAATTATTCAAACTATGATGTTTGTTTTGTAGGAAGCCCGTTAGAATGGATTTTTTCAGTCCATTTTAAATAAACTTACTTCTACACCCACACAGGACCAAAATAAACTTCTTATAAAATTATGGCATCTGAAAATCTAATAGAGCCAAGCTTCTCACTCGAAGTATTTTGCAAGATTTCTTTCTGAACCAGAGTTATAATAACTTCAGAGTTTCAAACTTAAATCCATTGCCTATTTTGTCATTACTTTCTATATCCAACAATTCTACTCATTCAAATAGAAAATTTTGATTAATAACTGAAATAAAAATAGACTCGTTAACTGAAAAATAATGAGGCTCTAAACTCGTGAGCAGATTGCTATGTTGTGGAAATTCCAATAAATTTACGGAAGAGAAAAACGCCTTAAATTTAAGGATCTGGAAAAGCATCAACGAAGTCTTAATTTCTCTACCTATTAGTGTATCTCAATCCTTAAAAATAAACCTAAATCTATGAGCACTGAGAACAGATAGATTATTGCAGGATACATCAATACCACAACGAGTTCAAAAAAAATTTCTGAACAGATTGCATTTTCCTAAACTTGCTTTCTGCAAATATTATAGAATTAATTCCATCAAATTTCCATCAGCCCAAGCATTTTCTGAAATTACTAAACAATATGCACATATGAAGGCGTATCACTATTTTTTGACACCTAATTCTCTGAGTCTTTTATTGGATAAGAAATTATTGATTTAGGAATTATCTCGTTTGATGTTGACATATGCATTCAAGATATTTCGTTATTTATCACAAAGCTGAGTACTCCAACCTTACTCACTGATAAAACTTTGATTGGGTTATTGTGTAAATTGTTGATTGCCTTGATAAAACTTCTATAGGTTTGGGTGGAGGTAAGTAAATGCAACATTAAACGTGAAGGTCTCGATAGTTGAGGTAAGTAAACATTAAACGTTGTTTTACTCTTGTAGTTGTCATGGTCACGTCTCGCGGTGTACATAATCGTCGGGAGATGTCCAGCATGCATGGGATGATCGTGAGTTGACATGGAGTATTAGTGCATGTATCCACTTACATTAGTTAATAATTGGCTTAGTGCATGGTGGATAGTACTTATAGAAGGGTGCATGGGTTGTGGCCCCCTCTCCCTTTACTCATTTTTAAGTCATATGGAGTATGGGTTTTGGGCTCTCCCTTCCACATAATTTCCATCCCCTTCAATTTGAAAACTTTGAAACATGAATATTTCTTAAACATTTTTTCAATTTATTTAAAAACTATTAAATTATTTCTTTTTCTTAATTTAAATCAATTTTTTAAATTTAAATAATTCAAATTCAAATTTAAACTATTTAAATTTAAAACAAGTTTTGCTAAAATAATTTTTCCCAAAGCAATTTTGAGCATTGGTGTGAAAGGAAGGATGTTAATTGATTACCTTGTTGAAGGAGATTTTGACGCTATCCAACGTGATTTTAAAGGCTCATATCTAGCTCATAGGGTGTTTGATTGAGGAGCCATTTTTTGTGATGTGGAAAACACGGGGAAATGTTTCTAGTGAGATAACTTACCATGCCATTCAAACATGTTAGAAGTTTCACAGTTAACGAGGCTGGCTTGGGAGAGAAATCCTTGATGATTGTTCTGACACTTTCAGGCCTCAAATTTCAATTTTGTTAGTTGTGTTGGAATCATAATTGAGTAAATCATATAGCTGGCTTTCTTTGGTAATGAAAAATACACTTTTAACGGTGGCCAAAATTTGTAAGAAAAGGCATATTTTAAATAAATTTTGGGTTGTTTTCTCGCTATTTCTTTGCATGAATTGCATTCCATCAGTTCCTGTGTAATCTGTGTTATACATGCTCTTAATTCATCCATTGGGATTGAGGTTACATGTGAGTTGCTGAGAAATAATATCTCATGAAAACAACCAACTGAATTTTGGAGCACTTAACATTGTTTATGAGTTGGGAGAACCAATTCTTCTCTGAGGTGTGATTCAGAGCCAGCGTAAGCCTTGTATATGTTGCAATTAACTCACCTGACAATGAACGATACTTTCATGATCATGGTTAGTCATAAAATAAAAAGGCACAAAGTATACATGTTGGTATGGTATATGTAATGAATGTTGTTAGAGACACAAATAAACTCAATCACGACGACAACATGACGTAGATTAACAGTGAAAGACAATCAATCATAAATTATCCAGTGAAACATAGAATGCTTGATCATTGAAAACCAAAAGAACCTGATTAATGGGTGCAACAAAAAGGATATGAGTTGGAGGAATTCGGGAGAGGCTTCGAGATGAAATCATTTTGATAACATGGTGTATGTCGGCGAGGAAAAGAAGATCATTTTCGATACACTCAATGTCGATGAAGGGTAAACATCTTGTTGTTGGCATATCGACGAAAGAGGAGGGAAACTCCCCATTATTATAACCTTATAGTAAGTCCTCTTACATTTATTATATCTAACTACCATAGTGGGCCTTATTTAATATTATAGTGGACCTATTCCACCTTACATTGAATGGCCTCCACTATTATCCTTATGGGCCCTCTGGGCCCCCCACTACCTCTCTATCTACCTAAAAAATGTATCAGAGAGAAAGAGAGGAAGCTCATTGATATATGATGTATCGATGAAAGAAAGGGGATTCTTGTTGATACACTGTGTATCGGTGAGAAATAGAGAATCTAAACTGATATTTATTGGAGGTAGGAAGCAGATGAAGTGCCAACGTATTGACCTCGAAAAGGTGATCTAATGCTAGTGTATTGGCGTACGAAGAGGGATGGACCGCCAAAACACTATGAGGTTACACTCTAGCAAAGAGTGAAGCATCAACAAGGGGGGAATAGATGAAGATATTGTATATTGACATAGGAAAGATGAAGAGTGTCGATCTATCAACAATCGCAGGATGATTATCACTAGTGTACTAGTGGTTGATGAGAGATCAACCATCGATACAAGAGAAAGTTATAAGAAAAATTCAAGTGTTGGTTTCTTCTTTTTATCGATGGGAAAAATTGGATGTTTCTGATACACAATGTATCGACAGGGGGAAAATGATTCTGATCGATACATAATGTATCAACGAAGGAAAGGGGAAGCTCGTTGATACATGGTGTATTGGAAAAGGAAAGAAGAAGCTTGTTGATACACCGTGTATCAACGGGAAAAATTGTTCTTTAAAAACGTTGAGAATGGTAAAGTCTAGAGACTAAGAAGAGAATCTTGGGATTTAACATTTGTATGAAAGAATTTAAAATATTTTCCAGTAGAAAAAGTTTAATAGAGGGGGCCATTTTTTTCTTTTAGAGTAATGGTGAATA
This sequence comes from Picea engelmannii, assembly GCA_009831015.1. Classification (NCBI taxonomy): domain Eukaryota; kingdom Viridiplantae; phylum Streptophyta; class Pinopsida; order Pinales; family Pinaceae; genus Picea; species Picea engelmannii. The sequence continues at coordinate 68,348 of ML831316.1, forward strand.
GAAGAAATTAGGGAGAGTGTTGTGTTGGCACAACATAATGACAATGTCATACTAATATCATTTGATCCAATTGTCACTTCAAGGTAAAAGTGAGGTGTGAGGGTGTGCCAAAGTGGGAAATGAAGGGGATTGGTGCTAGACCAATGTCAAGTATGAATGCCGATGAGAGGTTCTCATATGAAATGGAACTGGTAGACACAGATATGTGATAGATGGTAGTGGAGTTTGTGGTGTCTATGTAGGGTGGGGGTAAGACATGTTGGATAAAACATTTGTGAGGTGGCGGTATGGGCTATTGATGAACAAAGATGAGGAAATTTTGGAACATGGAAAGTTTCGGGAAATGATGAGAATAATAGATAAAGGTATTGCATATGGAATAATAATGATTAGTGTGTAATTCTAGGTTACATAAATATGCAAGTTCCTTCATGGGATGGGGAGGGGTGCCCCCAATGAATGGGGTTGGGAAAAGTAGGAACACTGAAGGTGAGTGATAGAGATGAGGAAACTCTAGGAGAGTATGGTAATGGGTAGTGGAATGAAAATTGATGTCATAAAGTGAATACAAGTGTCACATTCTCATGCAAGAATTGAGGTGTTGTGTGGGTATGATGAGGAAAGGACCAGGGGGAGGAATTCCCCTAACTTTCCTATTGATTCCAACAACTTATTTTCATGTGTGAGGCTAAGTCAAAAAGGTTAGTGTTGTAGGTGACTTTTAAGTACTATGTGATAGTTTGCTCAGAAGTGGGATAGGAAAGAACACTAAGTTAACAAGTAGCACAATGGACATATCGGATATGGGGATGAAAGGTACCAAACAAATATCCCTAGGGTCAACCTAGGAAGGGTGAGGGTGGCCCTCATGGGCTCCCAATTATGTCAAGTGGTGGACAAAGAAAGATAATTTGTGATATAGGAGTCCTTCGATGCATGTTATCGATAAGAGGGGTATTTCTAGTGGATGGTTGATCCTCATTTTATGACGGCGAGGAAGAAAATAGAACAAGAGTTTCTCTTATCAAACGAAGCATGGATTTGGGGGTGGCTGTTGTGAGGGATGATGTTGGAAATATATGTGGTAGGTTGTTAGAGGACATAATGGTACATGTGATAGATGATCCTATTTGAGTGACTTAGGGACGTGCACCATGATATACCCTAAGGAGAGAGGAGTCTTTGAAGATTCCAAGTGCCATCTTAGTGTAAGATGGGAGATTGTTCACAACCCCAACGGTGGGGAAAACATTATCGAGATTCATGGGCGTCCTAGGATCATAATAGGATATTTCTGTTGTGGGGAAACATCATGGTGCAAAATACAAAGTAAGAAATTGTTTTCATGGTGTACATATAGTTGCATCTAAGAAGAATGTTGTAATCGAGCAGAGTATTGACAACTTTTATATCAATCATGATGGTTTTTCCAGCTAGTTCAACGAGGACATTTTGAAAAACACCTTTGTCTTGATAAGTTCATTCATCATAGGTGTGGAGAGTGATGCAAGTCAAAGCACCTTCGTCAACAATAGAAAGACATATGATAAAGTTTTGTATCATGACATGTATTTGAAATGCAAATGAAAGGAGGATCATTGGCTTAGATTTGTGTTGGCACAGGGGCAGACCCAGGGTTCAACGCTACAACAACACACCAACAAAACCCTAACTACCGGCCCTTTCAACAACACCTACGAAGAAGATGAAGTCTCACATGAGGTAGAGGCAGGGGTGATTGCAAGACTCAGGTGTCTGCAACCTTAGTTGGGACACAGGTCTGTGATTACAATACTTAGCAAGCACTTAGCATAGATCATTCATCAGTATTCCACTTAGATCTACTTTGACGACATAACAGAGCATCTCAACATTCACTTAGGTCTAGGTTATTTTAGCACTTAGCAACAACAAGACATATTAGATCTGGTAGACCAAGCACTTAGCATATTCATACACATCGGATTCATAATTCATATACATATTTAGCACCAAGCATAAGCAAGTCTATTTAATCACATCTAGGCATTCAACAATACAAAACATCTAAGAATAAGCACAAAGCACAACACATAGTATTTACGTGGTTCACCCCCACCCTAGGGCTACGTCCACCAACTCTTCTTCTTTATTAGCTTCTGTCAATCCGGTTATAGCACAGAGCTATCAAAATCCTACTCCGCATAGGACAGGAGATCTGCGTGCACCTCGCTAGATCCTCCTTCCTCGAGTAGATCTAGCACAGAGCCTCCTTACAATCTGTGCACTCAACACTTACAACACTTGCACTCAGCTCTGCAAGTCAATCGCATAGATCAATTCTAGCACTTAGCCCTTGGCTAATCTTCTCCCATCTTACTTATATCGCCTAGATATCTATTTATACATTACAAAAGTGGGCCTAAGCGTGGGTAAACCTATGGGCTAACTTCCCTTTCCCATTACATATTCCCAAAAACCTAAAAAGGACCCAAAGTGGGCCGAGATCCCGTGATCTCTGCTTCGTCTCACGTGCCTCCTTCGACAAGTTGTCGAAGTCTCGAAAATAGTCAAATATGACCAAGTATTCCTCAAAACTTGGTCAAGGGCCAACAGGCCCCCAACACTCACCTGTGACTCGTCCCGAGTCACTCAGGTCTGATCAGTTCTTCTTCAAATGCCTCGAGCTTGTCTCGAGCTACTGCTGTGCCACGACCTCTTACTTGGTGAACTCTTGGATGAGTGTGTTATTCACTGGCTTTTCTAGGCGTTGCTGTGCTGAATTCATGACCTATTCCAACTCTGTTCCTTAGCTCTCAATCTCTGTAAATAGATGACATGCCTTATCTTGCATAGGTTGAAGTTGTTGAGTTACTTCCATTACCTTGTTCTGGATCATATGGATCTGCTGTTGGGTGGTGCACTGCTCGTGAGACCGTTTCATTCTCTCTATGGGTGATAGGGCCTTTAGCTGCACCTATAGATTTTCGGCTTCATGCTTCACCTCTTGGAGCTGTGACTCCAATTTATGGAATTATGGATTCTCGGCTAGGTTCTCATATATTTGCGCACTTCTGCTACTTAACTGTTTGCATTCCTCAGTGAGTGCTTTAATCCTTTCTACTGTTCTTTGGGCAGTCATTTCTCGCTGGTCGTGCACTTAATGCGGGGTACTTGGTATGGTCTAAAGCTCTAATTCCACGACTCTTTGATGAAGTTGTTGAATAGCTTCAACAAGATTCATCACTTAGCATTCTATGGGTTCTTCTTCCTTCTGCTCTAAGTTGTTCACATAGCGAAATGCTCTGTTGACTGCTTCTTCAATCCCTATCTGCTTCGCGAGCATCTTCTCTTTCTATTTTTGGATATTCGCTCTGTCTTCTGCAAATTTCGCTTGGAGAGTGTCCTTCTCTTGTTGCACGGATCGACGTTGTTCAATGATTTCCTCCTATGCTTGCTTTAAGGCCTGGGTGGCATGCACTGTTTCTTCCTGTGCTTGCTTTAAGGCCTGGGTGGCTTGCACTATTTCTTCTTGTACTTTTCAAAGGCATACTTCGACTGTGTCAACAATCTTGTGGAGTTGAACTGGTTCATATCCCTCTTTTGTTGTTCCTTCTGGTAGGGGCGCAGTGGAGACTACGCAACTAGACTGAAGTGCCTGCTACACTCCTTGGAGTTCGATCTCAATTCTGTTGTACATTGTCTCTTGCTTAGCTTCCTGCTTTTCTTATATCTCTTCTATAGCTTCATTCATAGCTGCGATGAGGAAAATGAAGTCATCTGGAGTGAGTGTGGTCTGCAGCTTAGTTACGGGTGCTTTTGATTTCTTCCGGGAGGAAGGTTCCGGAGGTGAACCCTTCCTCTTCTTCATGATTTCTACTTCGTATTTTTGTCTTTGTTCGACTTCTTCTAAGTCTTCGCCATCACCTCCTTGGTTTGGTGAAATGGAATCCATCCTCACAGATAGGCTGTCTATATCCTGGACTTCCTCAACCTTCTTCGTCTTCTTTGTTTTCTTTGTCTTACTGGGCCCAGGTGTATCCTGCGCAGCTTCTGGGATGTTGATGTCGAACATTTCTGCGGGGTCTGCTGAAACAAGGAGGTCCTCTGACCATTCCTTGGTGATCTCCTCTAGGTCTTCTTTTGTTAGCTTATAATAACATTGAAGCTATTCCTTGTGCTCATCAGCGCGTGATGTAATATAGATGAAATGGCGGTCCACACTAAACTTCATCAAAGGTCGAAACCTATGTAAAGTATTCGGGGTCATGCGAGGCTCGGACTAGATGGCGAGCTTCAACTGGGTGTAGTAGGTATGGAAGACGACATTGGATTGCCACTTCTTATTCATATCGTTTGAGTACTATAGTGTACTGAACTTTGCGGCCAGTGGTTCAAAGGGGTCGATGTCCGGGAAGGTTGCACCTTCTGGTAGCTCCCATGCAACAAAAGATATAAGTATCAAGAGCCAACTAAAATGGAATTCATGCCCCTGATCCCGGGCTTCTATACAGTCGATCTCTAGTTGATTCACCAGGTACTTCACCCAATTCATCTGTAGTCCCTCTGCACACTTCTCTGCGAGGTTGACTACAAATCCAGATACTTGTGTGGGTCGATTCTTGCATACCAACTTCCCTGTGATCAGTTGACAGGTGAGGTGCACTGTGCCACTTTCAATAGAAGCTACCTTGTAGCCTCGCGCACCTTTCTCAACATCACCATAAGATTATTTGATATTATGAGAAAGAGCATGATCCACGGTCTTTCTAGGATAGTAATCATGGGGATCAGGGCCTTGCATGCTAATCCCAGTGATCCGATTGATCAGCGTTGGGTCAACTGTTGTGTGACGGTTTAAGCATAAGTATCATCCATGGTAACTCGCCAACAACATCTTTACATAAGCATTCACCTCATGGTGTCTGCCGAAGTGCGGTATCTTCATAACATTGAGCAGAGTGGACTGCGCGAGGTTCAACATCCATTGCTGAGGGATGATCTTTGAATTCTTTCCCTTGGTTCTGGTTAGGTACTTGTACGGGGAAAGCACGCTGTAAACTTTACGATCCCCTAGGTTGAAGGAACTAAACTTCAATGCTGCAATATTGTCTTGATCTACACGGACTGTGCATACCCCTTTTGGCAGGTACATAGTGACTAGAGTGTACTCAAAGTCTCTAGGCACACTGTCTCTGTTGATCGCACCGCTCAGAGGTGGTATGTAAGGAGGTAGGATGGATGGAACCAACTTCGTGTTGGCTATATCGTCTTAATGTTTGGTTCTTCTTTCTGTGCCAGCTCGGGATGTTCCTACTCGAGCAGTCGACGAGGAGGCTTGCACTCCTCTTGTCGATGATGCCTGTAAACTTGTAGACAATCCTCTCTCCAAAATGACTCTTTCGACTATGAGGCTAGCGAGTACCTCTCTTACAGATTCTTCAGCTGCACTAAATTTGTCGGACATATACGCTCAACATCAATATCTCAGGTTCTCAAAGTAACATAGGTACTGTAATAGGGTAGAGACTAAGAGTGGGGTAATCACTGTTCACAATTCGTGTAGTCTGCGGACTCAAATTCGCAATTATCAAAAGTGCTTTCCATGCATGGCGTGATGAAATAAGTAAGTAACTTGGTAACAGATCGTTTGTAATGGATATGGGGCTTCATTAACTCTTATTCTGTCCATTATGGCATAGTCTAACAGTCTAGTGATGAGCCATCAATGCTTTTTGATCCATTCAGAGTGGCAGTCGAACGGATATATCGGCCTCCAACGGCTATATTGCTTCGCCATGGTAAAGTGACCCATGTTGCTATTCTGATATCCCGACGATGCTCCAATTTTGCAAAGTTTCTTTCGGAGAGGTTCCCTCTGGAACCCTCTGTAGCCTGTCAATCTTAGCTCTCTTTTTACTTAGCTTCCTAGCCTTCTTCCCCATGAGCTTCATCTCAGTAGGTATTTTCCCGTTCTGACTCTTATCTTCCTTGGGTATAGTCAATTCGCGTTGCTGAGGTTCTCTCTCAAGACTCAGGGGTACTACTTCATCTATATCTGATACAGGTACTCCAATCTTCTGTGAGTCCCCTAATGCTTTTTTAGCTTTGAGATCTGGGCTTCTAGTGTCAAATAGCTTTTATTTGTTCTCCTGTTCTTCAATCAACTGCGCAATCCTTTTGGTCATGAAATATTTTAACTCTTGTCTCTGTTGTCCCAAAACTTCTTCTTCTTCCTTCTGTCTGGCTTGATCTATATTAATCCAAGGTTTTCCCAGTAACATGGTAAATGGGGTACTGTCTTCAATGAATCAAATAATCTCAAAATCTTCCCTTGTCGAAGTTCCATTGGCTGTCATAGGTATTTGAGCAAGCTTTCCACATAACATCATTAGTTTTCCTCTGAATAGTCCTATTCCTCCTAGTGAAGGGATCATAGCAGGCTTCCCTATAGTTTCCCAAGATCTTTCTGGCATAATGTTCACTTGTGTCTCTTCATCAAGGACATAATCAATGTTGAAGTCCCCTATTTTAGCTTCAATGCATTCATTCTCTTTAAAAATATCTAGCAGCTGGACATGTTGGTGGTCATTCAAGGTTTCTTTCATTTGTATCAATACCTTCTCTGATTCTTTCGGGGTTTCATCCACAGTTTCTGGATCTATATTAGGGTTTTATTCATTCAGATTCATTCTTTCAAGCTTAGCAATCATTCTAGGGAAATCCAATACTTCGTGGTCCAAGGCTTTGAAACAGAGACAACTAGATCTCCCACCAGGGCATTCTTAGCAAGATGTCCCGATCTTCTGCAACTGTAACATAGGGTTAATCCTCTCTTTCTCTTAAATGATCCCTAACTTCTTTTGTACTACACACCAAGATCATGGTAGCTATCCTGCAAAAAATTCTTTCTAGGATCCTGCATCCATTTGTTAGTCCAAACATTCCTTCTATGCATAGGTATAACATATCTATCAAATCTATTCATGTCAAACTTTCTTTCATCTATTAATGCCCTAGTTTTCAAGATAGGACAGAGTTTATCAAACATACCTAGATCCATTCTATAGAAACAAAAATTTTCACTTATTTTACTCCTATAGAACACAAAGCTTCTAGATCTAAAAACTTTTAACTATTCTTACCTTTATTAGGGAACATAGATTACATATCTTACCTCTTTTCTTCAGAAACTTCCACTTTTACGTTTCTTAGAGCACAACGCGTTCAGATCTCACTTCTTTTCTTCAGATATGGCCTTCTCTTTTCAACACAGAGCTTTGCAGGTCAAGTAAAATACTGCGCACTAGGGCACAGATCCATGCACAGAGCTTCCACAGTTTCAGGACAAATATTTTCACAAAGATTCTTCTTCTTTAGTTCCCAACAATCACA
>ML831317.1:38176-66573 GCA_009831015.1 Picea engelmannii
GCCATAAAATCATCAACCTCCAATAGCTTGTGCATCTTCAAGATTTCCTTTTCTATATCGGGTTTGACAATATTTAACCAATCCTATAACAAAATCAAACAATTCTAATCATATTTTAGGATCTATGTAATCTAATTTCAACAATAACGCTAAAGGGTATATTATTCATTTTCTATCCTATTTGCTTCTAATTAACCAAAAAGTCAATCAAGATGATATTATGAAATGTGGGAAAAAGGAAGATATTTATACCTTTTTCATAACCTAACATACCCCCCAGCTTACCTTCTTTCATGTCCTCATGCAAGATGAGATATTACATGTAAAGCAGTAATGTGTAAGGTAGGAAGGTTGGTTCACCAGGCCTTCTGAATCCATTGCTTCTTTTGAGTTCTCCAAAAGCAGCATCCTCCCTTTTTTTGTTAATTTGATCATCTTTTTGGTAACTTTTTGGAGGAAACCAGAGGATAGGGGGATTATATCTGCACCCAATCCAAGCAGACCCTTCTTCTTGGAGAAGTCTAGAATACCTTTATATTATGAAGGTAGCTGCAAAGAAATTCCTGTACCCAAAGGGTTCCCTACTCCTTACTTCACTGGAGAATGCATCCCATCTCATTTTATAAGCAACAAGAGCTTCTTCCTTAAGCTCTCTAAAATGAGTGATACATGAACGTATAACCTGTAGATGGATAGGGGATAAGGAGTCTACGACCCCACCTCTTTTCATAAAGGTTTTATGTCACATAATGGCTGGAAAGGACTTTGGAGGCTCTCCCCTGACCCAAATATCTAGCCCAGTTTCCCTCTTTAAGAAGGTTTTATGAGCGTTACCCCATCTAACTTGGTTCTGATTAAATGAAAAAAATGCCTAAAACTGTATGTCACCTATGAATGGGCCAGGGTTATCTTTCCTTTCTTCTTCCAGAATGAAATTATGAAAGTATAACTCACACAAAAAGTATTGTACCTTTTCATCTTGATCTCTGAAACATGAAATAAACTCAGTTACAGTGGAAAATGAAATGGATTTACCTGCTTTGATGGCCTTCACTCTCAATAATAGATATCGTTCTAGGAAGAATAAAGTGTATTTGGTGGCAGGGACTCTGCAATTAATAGCATCAGAGTAGACATCACATATTTATTTGATTTGCTCCAAATCTTTTTCCAATTGGGTTTGTACCTTTTTTACCTTCCCTTAGGCTCTGGTGAGATTAGCATAGGTCTCATTCTTTGTTGTTGTCATATCCTTTAGTTGTTTAACAATCTTTTGATGTTCATCCCTAGTGACCATCTCATCTTGGTGTTGATCCAATGCTTGATGGGCTCGCCCCATCTCTTCCTTTAGCTTATCAATGGTGACACCCAATGCTTGATATTAGGATGCTTAGTATTCTTCCATAGCACCCATCTCCTCCCCGGATTGAGTTAATGCTTGTTGGGTCTGTATAAGATCTGCTTCCAGTCTGTCCACAATAGAACTCTATTTCTGGGACTAGAGTGCCTAATGCTCTACCATAGTCATTAATTCATTTCTATTTTGAACCAGGGTTTGTTGAGACTGCATCAATTCTTCCTCCAATCTCCTGATGGTAGCATTCTGCTCAAGGAGTTGAGTTGTTTCCTTTAATACTGGGGTATCTGTCTGCATCTCAGCATCAATTGTTTCTGTAGATGCCATCATTTCCTGTGTTTCTAAGGGAATTACTTCCTCATTTTGAGCTAATACCTCTTCTACTACTATTTCTTCAGGGTCTATCTGTATCCCTATAGAATTTGTAGTGACTACTTCTTTAGGAAGATGGTTTCTTATTTTCATTCTGGCCCTTTTGTTTTTCTTTCTTCTATGGGCCTTATCTGCTTGTTCTATATGCTTCCTCAATTCTTTAATAATTTCCTTGAGTTTACCCACCTTTTGCTTTAATACTTCAGTCTTCTTAGCCTTTTTCTTCAACAATTTGTTTTCTTTTTTTAACTTTCTAATTTTCTTATGGCTCTTGGTTGATTTCTATATATGAGAGGTCTCAAGGTCTTCTTCATTCTGGTCAGCAGATGGTTGTTCCTCTGTTCCTTCCAAATGTTTTGTCCTTCCAAGAGGGCTTTTCATTTCAAAATGAGGTTCTTCCTGTGATGTGTCCTCTGGGAAAGACATTTCAATATCAGGAAAATCTTCAGCTGGTTTTGAAGAGGAGGCTTGTTCTGGGCATTTTTATGGATTATTTGTGCCTCTGTCAATTAAGGTTCCTAAGCTCCCCAAAACCTGAGCTATTTCTACCTCATAGCTCTTCAAAAATTGTTCTGTCAGATGCTCTAATGTTGGTTGGGTGTCTTCCTGATCATTCCTTTGTGAGGTTTGTTCTGCTTGCCCAATTTCTTGAACATTCTTCTGTGGAGATTGTTCTGTAGAATTCTGAAGTTCTTCGGACTATTTTTTTGTATCCTGAATTCGTCTACTTCTCCTCCTTGTCTTAATGATGGCTTTAGGGGCAGTCGTTTCTCCCTTCCTCTTTTTCGTTAATTCTTGTGTTTGTGAGGTCTGGGCCTCTGTAATTTGGGCAGGGTCTGCCTCAGCTTCGGTTCAAGGAGATGGAATTTCTCTTTGGGTGGTAGTCTCCTCTGCCTGACTATCTTCAATTTCATGTGGTGGGTCTTCATGGCATAATTCAGGTTGCTCCAGTTGTGAAGGTCTATTGGCCTCAATCAGACTATCCTGGGTCAATTGAGTTTGACTTGGTGCTTTATTTGTTATCAGTTTAACTAATCTGTGGTGACTAATAACAGTAATAGGATCCTTAGACTTTTGTGTTCTTAAGACAACCTCATGTAATATGGCATTCAAAAAGAAAGGTTGATTAAGTACTAATCGTTGTTTTAAGGCGGCTAGCAATTTGAGGTGGCGAGGTCGAATTACGTCGTATCATCCATCACAGGTGATGTACCGCTGAATTACCCCTGCCAGTTCCCTCCATCGTTCCCTGAGGGTACTTGGATTAAGTCCCTTTCCCTTTTTATCCAATTATTCCCCAGGGTCTATGAAAGTTTCCAAAGCTTCCTTCAGTGTTGTGTATCTTCTTGTCCACTGAATGCCCATGTTAGGGAGGCATGTGACCTCTGCTAAGATTTTCGGGGTGACTGAGATTTGTATGCCTCACACCATAGAGATTTCTCCTTGCAAATTCTGAAAGAATTCAAGCGTAACATTCGTGTCATATTCTTGCAAATGGTTGAAGTACTTCGTCCATCCCAGACGTTGTAGGATATTTCTTGCATGCTCTGTAACCTATAGTAAAGTTGGCTCCCTACGCACACTTCTACCACCCATTTTTGTGAGAAAATGCGAACGACTATCGTTCCTAGTAGCAGACTTGGTTAGATCAGCTTGGAGGAACAAATTACCAAAAATAGCAAATATCAGAGAACAACAAGTGTTTACAAATGTGGGTATTTATTACAATCATTATTATCTTATTGAAAAACATGTTGATCATCCACTCCCCTCATTAATGTAGAGGTCGACCTCGACCATCAACATACGGGAAAGTAATGAGTGTAGGTATTTCTGGTGAGGGATAATGATTGCACTACCTCCGCCAATGGGGATCAATCATTAATTTTCAAACAACATATTTTAATGGTAATCATTGAACGTTAGTCCTCTTTCGTGGAAAGAAAAATTGAATTTAATATACCTATACTCAAAAAAAAAAATTAAGGATACATAAGCAAAATAAATTAAATCTGTTCATTTAAAATAATATCCCACATATCATAATGTTGTTACTTTTCCATTTTATTGAATACAACTGAAATGATAGCCTCATTATTGAGTGAAGGAAATCTAGAGACACCTAGAAACTTGGCATTTAAGGTAAACTTCCATACCACAGGCAGAGCCACTGCTGCCAGTAGGCGTCCATAGCCTTGACAGGGTTTCATTTTAACCCTTAGATGAGCCTGTATCCTTGATAAATATTTGAACCGTCTTTTCCAAAAAGACCATTATCCTGGTTTGGTAGCTAGATGGTGATAATTCACTTATTTGAACAAGTCGGCTCATGATGATACCCCTTTTCCTTTGACGAGAAAATGTCAAATGCCATTGCCTTAGTGTGGTAGCCATAATGGGAATGTCACTTATGTTATTATCCTATGATCGTGGTAGGTTGGATCGTGATGAGACCTCCTATTCTTTGTGGATTTTATTTTTTTTATTTATCATTTTATTTTTTTTGAGTCGTCTTTTCCCAAAAAAAGACCATTATCCTGGTTTGGTATCCAGATGATGATAATGCCACTCACTAGAGTGTTACTTAAGTGAATAAGTCAGCTCGTGATGAGACCTCTTGTCCTTTGACAAAAGAAAATGTCAAAGGCCATTTCCCTGGTGTGGTAGCCATAGTGGGAATGTCACTTAGGTTAGTATCCTATGATCATGGTAGGTTGGCTCGTGATGAGACCCCCTATTCTTTGTGGGAAAAAATAAAAATTTATTGCTCTTTCTTTTTCTTTTTTTTTAAGAGGTGTATGAAGGGAGGCTCATCTACTCCTTAAGAGTAAGGGATGGCGTAAAGAAGTGTAAGGATTCCAAGTAAAAGTGTGCCTAAGACTCCTTATTATAATATAAAGGCAAGATATCATTTAAGTGTATTTGTATGTATAAGGGAAAAGAAATGAATTATGGTGGTTACAGGTTATGAAAAAGGTTGAAGGTATTTTGAAGAAGTAATCCAAAAAAAAATTTGATAAGGTATGGGAGATAGTCCACAAAATAATGATAGATCGTTAGAAATGATGCTGGTGAAAATTATTTGGTGAAAGTTGTACCCCAAAGGAATGGTTTGGTGTTTTATTGGCAATGTAGGGAAGGAACGAAAAAATGAACAACATGCATGCAAAAGGAACATCGGGTGTGCAAAAGGAATGGCAATTGTTCCATTCAAAGGAACAGCGAGCGCGCAAAATGAACAACAATTGTTTCGTTCAAAGGAACAACAAGCGCGCAAAAGGGAACAACAAGTGTTCAAAAGGAACAATAGGCGCACAAAAGGAACTGCAATTTTTCCGTTCAAAGGAACAACAAGCGTGCAAAAAGGAACAACACTTGTTAAGTTTTTAACCATCTGAATAGGTAATTTTTAGAAACCTGGAAATGTGTTTTGCTTGAATCCAAGGTTGATTAATAATCAACTAAATTCATTTATGGGTTGGTTTATTTCAAAATTAAGTAGTGGATGGTTTGTTAATGTTATGAGTTTCATTATAGTTGCCCAATTGTTGTTGCTGAACATGACACATTCATTTCTCTGCGAAAGACAGGGTCTGGGTGATGAGATGAAGTAGGAGTTCGCAACAGAAAAGAGTGCTAATTGAGTTCATTACATTTATCCTCCCTAGTTCTTATTTTCTCAAGTGACTGTCAAAAATAATAAAAAAACTAACAACTCAAATAAAATCTACAAAAAAAATATATATATATATATATATACAGTATGTACAGTGTCAACATAATTCACCATTTATGGAGTTGGGGTGGCTAGATTACCTTCCCAGCCAGCCAAAATTTGAACGGTAGGGTCCTTACATACTTCTTGGTAGAAAGATTATTTTGAGGGCGGTTGATGATAGAGTCGTAGCCAGTGTCCATTGACCCAAAATGGAGATCCGTACCCGTCGATGGTGCTTAATGTGACTGTGCCATTATCATGGACTTCATTGATTTCGTATGGTCCCAGCCAGCGTGTCTATAATTTTCCTGGAAAATCCTGAAATCTGGAATCATAAAGGAGCACCCAATCACCTTTTTTAAATGATTTTTTCTTGATATGCTTATCGTGCCAGGCCGTTCTATGTTGTTGAATAACGGTTGTGTGCTCTACAACATACATGCATGCTTCATCCAATTCATTGAGTTATTGAAGGTGTTGTTTATGTGCTTCTGTAAGATCCATTCTGATTTTATGGGCCATCCTTAGAGTCTTGATCTCAAACTCGATTGGGAGGATGGGTTATTTGCCATAGACTAAGTGATAGGGAGAGTAGCCAGTGGTGTTACGCCATGTTGTGCGGTAACCCCATAATGCATTTGGGAGCTCAGTAGCCCAATTATGTTTGTTTGTTGAGATAGTCTTTGCTAGGATTGACTCTAGGACTTTATTGGTGCTTTCTACTTGCCCATTTGCTTGTGGGTGGTATGGAGAAGTAATTATGTTTTTAATATGATAATTATCCAGGGTGGTGGTGATTCTATGAGTTGTAAATTGTGACCCCCCATCAGTAATTACCTCTCTTGGTAGTCCATAGCATACGAATAATTTGAAAAGAAATTTGATGACTACTTCTTTTGTTGCATTTGGTAAGGCTTCTGCCTCTACCCATTTAGTCATGTAGTCTGTTGCAACTAGAATATAGGCCTTTTGATTTGACTTTGGATTGAAGAGGCCAATGAAGTCTAGTGCCCATATCTCAAATGGTTCTACAACTACTTGTGATTTCAATGGAATTTCATCAGCCTGACCTTTGTTTTTCCATCTGTTGACAACTATCACAGGTCTGTACATATTTCTTCGCGTCTCTGAATATTGAGGGCCAATAATAGCCCATCTGCAAAATTTTGTGTCCAGTCCTGCGGTCTACAAAATGACCACCACAGGGCTCATCATGTCCGGCCTTTAGTATGTCATAGATTTTGTCATCTAGTACGCATCTGCAGATCTGGAGATCAACTCCTGTGTGGAAGAGATATCCGTTGATCCAGGCGAATCATGCGCTACATTCGACAATCATTTTTATTTCCCTTGATGATAGATGTGTCGGTAATATTTTCACCGCTAGATAATTTGCCACATTAGCATACCAAGGTGGCTTTGTAGTAACGACAAATAGATTCTCATCTAGAAACTGATCTTTAACTATTAAGGAGTCTTTTGTTTTGGGTATGTGGGATAGCAAGTCTGGGACAAGATTTTCTCTCTCGGGTCGATCTTTGATGGTGATGTCAAATTCCTGCAATAGTAATTACCATCGAGTGACCCGTCCATTAGTAATCAGTTTATTAGATAGATATCTGATAGTAGAATGATCAGTATATAGAATAACTGGATAGCCCGTTATATAATGACGAAATTTATTGATGGCATGTATAACAGCTAAAAACCCTTTTTTTGTTACTGTATAATTAATTTCAGTTGGAGTAAGATTCTTGCTAATAAAATAAATGGCGTAGGGTTTCTTGTCTTCTTTCTATCTGAGGACAACACCTATGGCAATATATGATGCATCGGTGGAGATGTGAAATGGTATTTTCCAATTTGGTCCCCTCAACATCGGTGTTGTCGAGATCAGCTTCTTGAGTCCTGCAAATGCCACATCACACTTGTCAGACCACTAAAACTCTACATTACTAGTCAAAGCATGGAAAGGTGCAGTGATTCTTGCAAAATTTTCCATAAATCTACGATAGTATCCTGAAGCACCAAGGAAACTACGTACCTCAGTTTGTGTGTGTGGTGTAGGTATATTAAGGATTACCTCTATTTTTTTTGGATCTACTCTAATTCCATCTACAGAAATATAATGCCCTAGTACCACACCTTCCATCATCATCATGTGACATTTTTCGTGGCTTAAACATAACTTGGTTGCAATGCATAGTTCTAGTATCTTCTCCAGATTATTCAGTGCTTGATCGAAGTCGTCGCCATAAGGAGTGAAATCATCCATGTAGACTTCAAGTCCTTCATTGATCAGATCATTGAATATGCTCAGAATGGCCCTTTGAAAAGTGGTTGGAGCATTACAAATTCCAAAGGGAAATACTTTGTATGCAAAAGTGCCCTAGGGGCATGTGAATTTAGTTTTATATTGATCTTCTAGGGCAATCTGAATCTGATTGTACCCACTAAAACCATATAGAAAATAAAATAATTTCTTCCTTGCTAAAGTATCCAAGACCTAATCAATGAAAGGCAAAGGGAAGTGGTCTTTTTGAGTGGCTTTGTTAAGTTCCCTGTAGCCAACACAGATTCTCCATTTCCCATTTTTCTTTGGGACGATCACTAATGGGGAAACCGGCTGACTATATGAGACGGGATATATAAAATCTACGTCCAACATCTTTTGTAATTCTTCTTTAACGATGTCCCTGATATGGGGATCCAGTCTCCTCTATGGATTTCGGATAGGTCGAGCATCTCTTTCAATGTAAATGTGGTGTGTGCAGAGTTTGGATCAATACCTTTCATATCAGAATATTCCCATGCAAAATCTTATTGTTATTTGGAGAGGACTTGAATTAGATTTTGTTGTTGTTGTTCATCTAAATTGGCATTGATGTTCAGAGACCTCCTTGGTGCAATCTCGACGGGTTTGTTGTTATGAACGGTTGTAGTTGGAATTTGTTGTTCCATTAAATCTTCCAGCAGGTCTCCCTGTGCTTCACAGTCTAGAACAACTTGGAGCATCTGGCAGGTTGGATTTCTCATGATGGCTAGACTATTAATAAACCCATTGATTACGTCATCATATAGCTAGTTTTTAAGTCTGAGGGATTCTTCTAGCATAAGAGGGGCTTGTAAATCCTTCTTTGGGTATCGTGGTGGTGGAAATTGTGGATATACGAAAGTTGGGCTTGGCTTAGCAGGAGGATATAAGATGAGATTATTTGTGATACCCCCTCTAGAGATTTTCATATTACCCATTTGGCATCCTATGTATGTATATGTTGTTGTGAGCCATGGCCTGCCCAGTATCAATGGATTCCCTTCAAGTCCACTTCTTGGGTTGATGATGAGGAAGTACATCGGATATTCCCAAGAGTCGATGAAGATGGCTATATCATGTAATGTGCCAACTGGTCGAACCACCGATCGATCCGCCAACTGCAACATGATTGTGGTGGGTTCGAAGGAGTCAAAACCCAGGGTATTGCAGGTTTCCATAGTCAGGATGTTGATGGTTGATCCCAAATAAACTAGTGTATTTGTAAAAGAACATCCCTAGATCTGAACTGTCACTATGGGATTCCCCGGATCTGCATATTTGACCGATTCTTGTCTACCTAAAATTAGATCAGAAAAGGCTCCTACCACGCGGACTGTTGATGATGGATCTTTAATTTTTCTGATGGGCTTTCTCCCACATAGCTCCTTGATCGTCTTTGTGTAAATTGGGATGTCTTGAAGAGATTGCAGGAGTGGAATCTTGATGTATAAATTCTTGAGTTCCCCTACAATGTCGAAGTTGGGATATACGATCGGTTTTGCTATCATCAATCTTTCGGGGAATGATGGGGGGAAGTTGCGTCCTTATCAGGATCTTGTGATTCGACTGTGTTTCCCCCCTTCTCGATTTCTTCTGTTATTACCACAATCGAGGGTGTTATTGCTGGTTGTTTTTCATTCTCATGCTCTTGAGAAACGTTATTTTCTTTAGGAGAGATTATGCGCCCCAATCTCAGTCGTAGTTCGTTGCACCCTACCGAGCTGGTTTCTCCTTCCCCATTCTCCATAATCTGGACAAGCTAATCCAGTTTGTTATTTGGATTTGGGTGAGGTTGAGCTGGTAATTGAGGGTGCAATTGTGATTGCAGGTTCTAGGGCAGTTGGAGTGGTGCTTGCAATGTGGGCTGAGTTTGAGGGGCCATCCCCATGGGTTGGTTGTTTATCCCCATGAGGCACTGCCAATTCTGATTCCAATTTGGATTTTGGGCAGTCGTGTTGGGCCATTATGGAGGGTAGATGTTGTTATTTTAGTTTTTCCAGGATGAGGTGGGATATTGTGAGTTAAGACAAGTGGAATTTGCAGTTGGCTAATTCTGCCAGGAAGGATTTGCAGTGGGCTGGTTTTTCCAAGTAGGATTTGCAGGTGGGTATTGTTGGGGCTACCAGTTATGATTGGTAAATGGTTGTCCCTACCATGCATTACCAGGAGCTTGCTATTGATTATATTGTCCCGAGAAGAAAGAGGAGGGGTCATGTAGTGTATTTGAAGGTCGGTTCTGCCATTGACGATGCTGAGCAATTAGATATAATGGTTCTGACTCCTCTTCCTCTTCTCTAAAAACAGATTTCAGTCTAGGAAGTGATGGGCATTGCTTTGTGTCATGATCCTTGGCGCAGATGGCGCATACCCAAACCACATCCAAAGGGCAATCTCTTGGACCATGTTTTTTTTTGCATCTGTGAAAAAATATGGCCAAAGTTTGTTCTGCTTCTACTTTCTTTTGTTTGGCTTGTAATACATCTAATTGTGTAGTTGCAGTGCTCAAAATATCTATTTTGAAATTTTCTAAGAGATTACCAACTTCATCTCGCGTGACACTCCCTCTTGTAGTATTGTTACTTCTGGTGAGGGAAGTCTGCATTCCTGATCTGGTCTGTGTGCTTCCTCGTGAGCACCTGATACACAATTGAATGATGTTATCATAAGTTTCTTGATAAATGCCACCCTTTCCCATTAGATTCAATGTTTCTACCCATTCATGTTTCATACCCTTAATCAGAGTTTCCTTAAGTACTTCACCTGGTAATGCACCATAGGGTGATCTTTGTAAATTATATTGAAATCTCTCGACATATTCTTCTAGTGATTCATTTTCTTTTGCAATCATTTGAAAGATTTCATTTTTTAAGTCCCTGGTTCTACAATAATCCTGATATTTTGTCAAGAAGGCATGTTTCATCTCATCCCATGAGTTTATAGTTCCGCCCCCTAATCCCATAAACCAACGTAGAGCTGCTCCTTTCAAAGTGGAGGGGAACAATTTTAATTTTGGGGGTTCAGTGGTGTAATCATACCCTCTACATAGGACATCAAATTCAAATAAGAATGTGTTCGGGTCTTCTAATATTAATCCATGAAAGGTTGGCAGGTTTTGTATGGGAATTGCCTTCATGGGGGCATTAGCGATTGGATCAACTATCGGATATTCCAATGTGGAAGTTTGGGGACGTTGTTGATTTTGTTGTGCCATTTGATCGAAAATATGCCAGAAATCTTTAGGGATTTCTTGATCCAGATATTTTATTCAAATTGATTGGTTATCTGATCCTCTAGGGGATTTGATTGCACTCCCTCTATCTAGGATTTCGGGTATGCCTTCTTCTTTCACAGAAGATTCAAGATCATGTGCTGGGTCTTCCTTAGCTACCACGTTGGTTTTCCCTTCTCCTTCCTCCAGATTACAAGACTTTCCCTCTTCTAAAGGGTTGAGGGGTGGAATATCTATGCTCTGAAAGCCTTGCTCAATACCTTCAATTTTTCTATGAATCTCAATGTGGGTTGTAGTTGGTGAAACTGCTACCTGATGGATTTAGGTAGATCCTTTTCTAGGTCCAACCGAAGCTTGAGATTCTGCTTTTTGGATGATGTCGTATATGAAAGTGCTTCTCCTAGGGAGCACCGAGCCCTGGGTTTTGGTAATTTTTGGTGGGGGTTTTGGTTTTTCAAGATATTTCTTCTTAGTCATACACACTTCACACAAAAAAAGAAAATCAAGAAAGAAAAACACCTATGCAACCTCTTAATGCATCAGCTAGAGGTAGGCGTTGGCATAAGCATCTTACTTATTGTATGCGTAGGTTCTTACCTTCCGTCTTCAATACCTCATCCTCCAGAGGCACAATCCATGCTACCTTTGACATTCTCCACTGCAATAGTGCCAAAATGTTGGGGTCTAAAGATGTCTAAAAACATCCTTAGTTTAACATTAATTTTTCAACCTGAGGATTCGTCTTTTATCTCAAGAATATCAGCAAAGTCTATGCAAATAGCTCGTAGAGGCTAAAATCGTGTAGTTAAAGCAAATCTGAGTTTATCAACAATCAAGTTCCTCAAACATCATTAAAGATTCTAGGATTTGAAATCTAATGCTGTGCAATGGAAAGAAACTAATTAATCTATTGAATTCATTTTAACTAAAAGAAGTAATTGAATCTAAATAAAGACTTGCAGAATTGACTATTATTATTAATCAAATTACTGGAAAGGAAAAGGCAAATTACTCTATATATGGAAAGAAACAACGACTGTAATCTAATCGAAAGAGACAACAATTGTACTTCTGTTGAAAGGAACAACAACTATATCTTAATAGAAACGAACAACAAATGTCAACTAATTGAAAGGAACAGCAATTGAGAATCTAAGTAAAAGGAACAACGCATATGAACTTATGAGGAACTGTCACGCATCAAATCTCAGTAATAGAAATTGGAACAACAATCATCTAATGCTTAAGGAAATATATATCTCTTGCAAATGATATAAAATCATCAACACACTTATGCATTCATTTAACTACTGTAAAAGAGAATCAAATCACAAAACAGAAATTGAACTGATACAATTACAAATCGAACAATAGCTCCTTCAGACTGGGCCCTTGGTCCTTAGAAGCACTGTTATTCGAAACTCAGTATGTAGAAATGGTAAAACCACTCAAAGATTTTATTGATTTCATAGTTGGTACAACATTTACAAAAACTGCTAATGCGGAGCAATTCTAAGTTTTGAGTTCTTGGGTGCAATTCTTCTATATCCCTTCCAAGATCTATTACCCCTTATATATTACAATAATCTAGGTAAATTAAGCTATCTTGAGGATCGAGAGATCCTCCGAATTTCTTTACTATTATAAAGTTACAGTATAAGAAACTCAATCATCTTCAAAACTGCCTTGGACCATAAAATCATCAACCTCCAATAGCTTGTGCATCTTCGAGATTTCCTTTGCTATCTCGGGTTTGACAATATTTAACCAATCCTATAACAAAATCAAACAATTCCAATCGTATTTTAGGATCTATGTAATCTAATTTCAACAATAACGCTAAAGGGTATATTATTCATTTTCTATCCTATTTTCTTCTAATTAAACAAAATGCCAATCAAGATGATATTATGAAATGTGGGAAAAATGAAGATATTTATACCTTTTTCATAACCTAACAAGTAGTAGGCCCAGACATCCTAGTAAGAGAAGTATAAATACAGGATTCTAGTTCTCATTTGAGACAGATATCTTGAAACTGTAGAAATCCACTTGTGTGCACTGTGGAAATATAAAATTGTGCGCAAGTCTAGGGAGCAGTTGCAACTGTAGTTCCTGCAATCTGTATTTTTTATTTTTCTAGCTTGGACTTTATGATGAGTCTTGGTTATCTTTGCTTGGTGCATTAGCCTTGGTTAGCTATTGATTTTCTATCGAAATTATTCTCTCTGTCAAGTTCAAGGTGCTTGAGGGTGGCATTAGTGCCTATGGTTGGGTGACAATATTTCTATATTGTCTATGGTTAAATGAGCACACCCGCTTTTCTAACACATGGTAGCCCAAATTTGTATCCACTATACCCTCTCATCTCGATATTTAACCCACAAAATACATAATTTTATAAAATCATTACCCATATGACAGGTTTTGGTGTTTTTTTTCATATATCATCACTATGGGATCCTGAAAATGCCTCTGCAAAATCATCATAGTCAGGCATTTGAGCCAAAAATTTTATATGACAGGGTCTTTGTTTTTTCACAATTTCATCAGGAAAAGTGTTTTTTTTTACGTCTGCAATTTTTTACGTCTGCAACAACCACTTCTCTACAGAGATTATTTCAAGGTAACCCAAGCCAAAGACCACACAGGAATTCACAAAACCAAACCTACAAACCATTTTTTGATATCGGTTTTCATAATTCCTCTAGGTTTGGAACTTGTACATGTGATTGTTGATTGCAAAATCTCCTATCTTCGTGTACATCAAGTTTCGACTAGGTTCTTGGGATGGGGTTGGATGGTGCTACGATGAGTGATTTGTAACCCATATTTATATGACTTGTTGATGATAGAGTGGTTCTTATGATAAGGCCAAGCACTTAATTGATAGGGAAACTCCCTGCTTAACAATTGTAGACTTACTTTCACCATGTATTCAAATTTAGTGGATGTATTGATTTCTCTACTACTTTCTATGCCAACATAGGCATATACTTAGCTACTTCACATCTCTATCTTTTTTTTTATTATTATATTAAAAATAAAAAAAAAGGAATATGCATGATATACTATGAAATATCATAAATATACTACCGCCATTATCAAATCAAAATAAATAAGTAGTATTAAGACAAAGTATTTAAATTCTATGGAAGCGGATGTTTCCCTAAAACAATGGTTATCTCTCCCTTGCAGCAATGGGTGAGAACAATTCATGCCCATTCACCTTCATAGCCACATTTGCAAATATTTGATTGATTATTAGCTAGAATATGGGAAATCCTTTCATGTAGTGGAATATGGGCGATCCCTTTGGATAGAATGGTATGTATTGTTGGCTTATTTCTATTCATTATGAGTTACCTTTTGATTTCACATTTAGAAATCTCATATCCTCATTCTAGCTGAACCACTTAATCCATTATGTATGTAACCCTCCTCTGTCATGTTGTATGTAATTGTTTTTTGCTTGCTCAGTAAAAGCACCATTCTCCAATTTCATTTTACTTATAGAACTATCCTCCCACTCTACCTTGCACTCCATGGAAGGACTATCCTCCCATAGTCCTAAATGTTTACACATTTATTCCCTGCAAGCACTACGAGTCACCAATATTTCTCCCTTTCTCATTCACTTCATTGTGGGTAGTCCTTCTGCTTATAGGTCTGACTCCTTGGTGTGGGGAATAAATTGTTTTTAAAATTAGTATTTGGTTCCATTGGATTCATTTATGTGTATGGATCTAACTAAAATACTACCCAAAACTGAGGTATGCACCCTCGTCTTTTATTACTCTTTTTCTATAAATATGCAATGGCACCCTCAAGCGCCCTCTCTTTCTTGAAGTCTTCTTTGTGTCGTTCACTAGTTATTCAATTTGCTTTCTCTGTTGACAACACTCTTACAATATGTCAATCCATGCTCCCACTCCCAACCTTTGGGTTTACACACTTCTCACTCCAACCTTTGTATTTGATTGCATCCATGAAGATAGAGACTTAATTTATGTGTTTACTACATATATTCCTACAAACATAAGAAAATTTTATATACAATTCTCAATTATTTATGCCTCTTACTATTTATTTTCTTAGGGACACAATATATATATATATATATATATATATATTCTTAATTGGTATATGGTTTGACCTTGCTCTTCTCTGGAAGGACCTCTACTGGACGCAATTGAGTTTCTCGAATGGTCTTTTCTATTATGGAGATTAGTTCTCTTTTTCTATAATGGTATGGGTTGTCCAACCAGCTCTATCATGTCCAACATATAGGTCTGATTATCTTCGAATGGTCTCATGAAATGAGTAGACAATAGGAAGGTAGGAGCTTGTGCATATGAAACACCTACATAAGGTGAATAATAGTAGTTGATGCTACCTATAGTAGGGTTTCCTGGACACATGTTCCCTTAAAAACAACTCGAGTTAATGAAAAGGGCCTCATAGTGTTGTCCTTTACAATATTTCCTTTGAGCTATTCATATTAGAAGCATTAGTAATTGAATCAATAAAATCCAACACCCTCTCTTTTTTTTCTATCTATTCATGTGATGCTATAATGTATAGAGAGATAAATACCTTGATTTTCAACATGTGGGGTTTTCTCTACAAAAACCATGGCATTGTAATTTGGTGCCTAGGGAGATCAACTCGAGACAGAAAGATGTATCGCTAGGAAAAACCTATACCTACATGCGAAGACCTCCTTCTGTAGACATAGCCACCGCACACAAGACTGCAGCACCACACCAAGACGAAGCTATTGATATCTAGTGATGAACCCAGGAGGGGGGCGGGAAAGCCCCCTCACATTGGAATGTGGCCATGAATGATTGAGAAGAAACAAGAGACAAGCGGTCATATTTTGAACTGTCGCCCCACCTACGGGAAAAACTCTTGGCCAAGGAACAAGGCTTCAACAAAGAAATCAAGTGGAACCAAGCATGTCTCGTCCAAAGGCATCTTGTGGATGGGAAGCAGGAAAACGTATTCCCCAATCGAAAAAACTACCCAGGTACACCATCAACCCAACCAGGGTTGGAAAACACACCTAGTTCATGAGAGAGCATGCTCTCATAGGCAATTTTATGGGCCTATGGCCATCAAAAAGGGACCTCATGCGATAGATCAAATAATGGTGGAACCCCAAGGGAGACTACGAAGTTCAACTCAGTTCCAAGGGGTTTTTCATGATCATCTTCTACAGTTTAGAAGAAAAGGACAAGAACTTTGACAATGGGCCATATTTCTACTACTTTGCAGAGTTATTCCTCAGGGTCTGAATGGATCATTTTATTCCAAAGAAAGAGGACTTCGTGACAACACCGGTCTGGATCAGACTATATTCCCTACCTCAGAAATTTTGGCTAGAGGAAATCCTCATGGGAATAGGGAATATAGTGGGAAGATATGTAAAATCCTTAGAGGCAACAAAGTAGAAGAAATACACTTCCTACACCCGAATATGTTTATACATGGATATATCGAAGGCCCTACCAGGGTAAGTAACCATAGAATACCAAGATAAAGACTTGAATCAAACCATGGACTATGAACATATCCCCTTTCGCTATCGAAAATGTCATGAGAATGGTCACATCTTCCATGATTGTCCCTTAAATTCTCAAAACTCAAAAGCAGGGGAGGGGAGGCAAAAGGATCACTACACCATAGTTATAGTAAGAAAAAAATAACCCCCTAGAAAACAAAATCAAGAAATCACTCAAAAAATTCCCACCAAATATTCCTTTGACATCCTCAACCGGCTCACAAAAGAAGAAGACATAGAAAACCCACACAAGAATGGCAACTAGGATAATGACAAGGGAAAATCCAAGCAACAGTCGGAATTGGCCAAAGAATAAAACCAAGAAACATGCCCAGTAGCCCAATAGAATGAGTACAATCCAAAGGATGCAGGGGACACCCTAATGCAACTAGATGAACAAGATATAGCAGATATAGACCTAGAGAAGTTGGAGGAAGCCTTTAACAGAAAGGAGTTGCAAACCATCCCAGTAGAACAACTCAGAAAAGTCCATAATTTTTTTCATTGACTCAACCACAGGAGCCACCTCACGATTAGGAATATCCTCATACCCAGCCTCCGAGCCGAGATGTACCTCCCATGAAATCAAGTGCCGGGGTCGCAAATCAATGCATAAACTCATAAAAAAAGTAGGAAACTACATGCTCAACTCAGGGAATATCCACAAACTCACAGAAGGGTACCTCAATCCAACCCCAAAATCATCATGATGAATATCATCACTTGTAATATTAGAGGGATTAATGGAAGGTCTAAACAAAGGACCCTTTGTGACAACATTCGTGTAGAGAATCCAAACATTCTCCTCTTATAGGAAAAAAATGTGTCGAGGTTGTCACGGAGGACATATTCCAACATTTTTGGAGGACCTACATCTCCATTCATACAGATTCAAATGGGGTTGTAGGGGGCCTAAAAATATTATGGAACCCTGCTACAGTTATCATAGATCATCAATTCTCCATAGTGGGCCCACTCACTACCCACTTCAGGTTCATAGGCTCTAACAAAGAGGGGATGATTACAAATGCTTATGGACGACAAAGTTCTCAAGACAAAGAACTGTTCCTGTGTAGAATAGCTACAATAATATCGTTGTTTGGATCAATGCACTAGATGATAGTGGGTGACTTCAAAATCATTCTTACGCTGGAGGAAAATACTGGAGGCACTAAGCAGATGGATCAGGATAGTGGTAAGTTCAGAACTCTAATAGATCAAATCAATTTGATAAACATAGAAACTTGAAATGGTATCTTCACTTGGTCCAACCATAGATCTAGGCACCAACATGTCGCAAGTAGACTAGATCGATTCCTCATATCTAAATCATTATTGTTGGATGATCTGGTCCTTGAAGCCAACATCCTCCCAAAATTCAGCTAAGATCACTGGCCAATTTTTCTCTGGTTAGACATAGGCACTGTGCCCAAACTTAAGCCCTTCATATTTGAGAATTTCTGGCCTACCGACCAGAACTTTCAAAACCTCTCCAAAAATTGGTGGAGGTGGGTAGAAATAGACCACATCACATGTACGCATAAATTCCAGCAAAGATTAAAAAAATTCAAAGGGAAGCTAAAGAGTTGGAATAAAAATGTGTTTGGTAATATACTTTAGAAGAAGCAAGAAATTGTGCAATGACTGGAGGAACTACAGCAGGAATTTATTGCGGGGGAAAGAACGACAACCTCGATAAAGGAGGAAGATTAGTTTGAGGAAGAACTAGAGGAGTGACAGAAGCAAGAGGAGATACTCTGGAGGCAGAAATCCATAGTAAAATGGCTTAAGGAAGGTGAAAGTTACACCAAGTTCTTCCATATATCCATTCTGCACATGAGATACATCAACATAATCACTCAACTAGAATACAATCAGGGCAACCCAATCTTGGATCATGCAAACATAGAAGAGGAATTGACAAACTACTACAAAGATCTCACGGAACCTATAAAGGATCGAACACTTTCTATTCACAAGATTACCAGGAACATCCCCCCCCCGGTCACAAAATAACAAAATGAAACATTGATGCATCCAATCACACAAGAGGAAGTCAATCAAGCAGTTAAATAGATTCCACTAGGTAAAGCCTTGAGGCTGGATGGATTTACAACATATTTCTTTCACTATTGTTGGTTGCAGATCCGAGAAGAAGTATGACAAGTGTCAGATAGTTGGCTTAGGTTGATGGATAGTTGATATGGATTGTTGGTTGTCATTGATGTCAACTATTGGAGAGTGATATTGTAGATTGATCTCAACCCTTAGTGATTGATGTCAACCCTTGGAGAAATTTCGGTAGTGAATTTTGGTAGCACAAAGGATTACGTAATAGACCCAAGTTTGTTTGATGTAAAGATGACTCATTATTTTCTTTTCATGGTTGATAATAAGTACAAATGGATTAACTCCAAAGTGGTCCCCTTATGGTGAAATCCCTCACGAGAAGATGCTTTGCAGATTGAGTTATCCTAGAAGTATGGTTAGAGAACCCATGCCTATTTATGGAATAATGAGATGAAGGTCAGTGAATTTTTCAGTAAAACTATCCTATATGGATATTTCTTATCATTCCATTTCCGGTGGTATGTGGAACGTAACATAACTCCTCACGGTTAGAGAGTTATGGCCATGAGAAATTGGAGAACCCAGGTTTGGGTAATGGACCCAAGTTTGTTTGATGGATAACGGTATGAGTTTTGATATATTTTTAGGTAAAAATATTCTATATGGATATCACATGTCATGCCATTTCTAGTGGTATGTGGAACGTCACATAACTCCTCACGGTTTGAGAGTTATGGCCTTACGAAGTTGGAGGACCCTCATATGTAATTTAGAAGCCCCAAAAGGTCAAAGTAGTCAAAGTGGTTTAAGAGATTTTAGAAGGTAAATAATAAAGTGAAGTGATCAATGTGCTATAATTCAAATTTAATACAAAATAAATTATTTAAATAACAAATTTAATGGAGAAATTAGAAGTGGGTTAACCCTAAAATAAGGAAAGTGGGCAAAGTGACCTAGAAGATGTTTTTAAGGAAGCTACTTGGAGAGTATAAATAAGAGGCAATGCTCTCTCATTTTACAACACACTTGAGCATATTGAATATCTATAGGTTTCTGAGGTAACTGAATGATATCTAGGACGAATTTCTGAGGAAAGGTGAAGAAAAGAAGGTCGGAATTCAAGGAAGGATAAATTCCTTTGATGATGCTTTCTAAGGTATGTTATTAACAATTCATCTCACCATTTTCACAATAACTTTTTTTCTAGAATGATTCAGACTGTGAAATTGCTATTCCATTGAGGACACATATTCAATTATCTATGGTAAAAAATTCATCTTTTGGGTCGATGTATTTTTTGAGTTACACTCTGTGGAAAATAGGGTGTGTGGCTAGTCCTGAAACTAGTCTAAAACAGGTGTTTCGGGTAAAAACGTCATAACTTCTTCATAACAGATAAAAATTGAGTAATACCAAATGTGTTAGTTAGAGTACAGTATTTAGTATTATTTTTAACAGTTTCAGATCCATTCAATTAATATTCCATGTGGGGCACCGTTTACAAGGCGCTCTCTAGAATAAGCCAGAATTCAACAAGGTATGTCATTTTTGCTATAACTCTTTTTCTGAGAGGTTCCAAGTAGTGAAACCTGGAGGAATTGCATAAAACACGCTGAAGAACATTGTGTATCAGTTTTAGATCTTTATTCATTACAGGTACAAAGTTTTGATTATTTCAAGTTAAGGTTGTTGACTAATCCAAAACTAGTTATGTGAGACTAAAGATAAGTTTGATGAAAATGCTAGTCTCTTGTTGTTAGAGTTAAGGAAGATTTGCAGGTATGTGATCATATACACCAGGTCTATTACAAAGTTACAAATCATATTTGGATGATGAAATTTATGAGGGCTTTTAGTTAAGGTACATGTCAGGTACATGGTTGAGACAAGTAGTCGATGAGTTGGCACATACATGAGGTGTATAGTTGATGATGTTGGTAAATCTTGATGAGTCATAGTTGATGAGTAGTTGATACATGATTTGTACATACTTGGTACATGGTTGGAGAAACTTGTTAGTAGTATTGTTGACACATGATTTATGGATGATGTAGCATACTTGTATTATTAGAAGCACCTATTGATCTTGGTGATGGTTATGAGTTGTTGTGTTATACTTGGTTGATGCACATCTTTGAG
The DNA here is from genome assembly GCA_009831015.1 of Picea engelmannii. Classification (NCBI taxonomy): domain Eukaryota; kingdom Viridiplantae; phylum Streptophyta; class Pinopsida; order Pinales; family Pinaceae; genus Picea; species Picea engelmannii. Next base: position 58,942 of record ML831317.1, read on the forward strand.
AGTTGTCTTGGTGATTGATATTGGTGAGTAGATCTGATTTGGTTGATAACATTTATGAGACAGGTTGTTGTGATAGGTTGTTTGGACAAGTTGTTGTGACAGGTTATTTTTACAAGTTTGGTGCATGGTTGATGCACTTGTTCATGGTACAGGTTGGTGCATGGTTGATATTGCACTTGTTTATGGTACAGGTTGACTACAGGTTGTTTGGTACAGGTCGGTGCATGGTTGATGCACTTTTTATGGTATAGGTTGATTACAGGTTGGTGCATGGTTGATGCACTTGTTTATGGTACAGGTTGAATGCAGGTTGAGGTACATGTTGATGCATGGTTCAGGTTATTGGTACAGGTTATTTGGTGCAGGTTGATTGGTATAGGTTTACAATAGTATATATCACAGTGATAGTGTGACAGTGGTTCCATCAATCTACTTATACATTAGGGCAGTTGGACAGGGAAAGGACAGGTGGTTGTAGCCACCTTCCGGTTGTAGCTGGAGAACATAGGGGGTTGTAGCATCCTTCTAGTTATAGCTAGAGAATTTGGGAGTTGGAGCTTCCTTCAAGTTGTATCCTGAGAAACTAGGGGGTTGGAGCCTCCTTCCAGTTGCAGTTGGAAAACAAAGGAAGTTGGTGCTTCCAATGAATGTAATTCTTCAAGAAATATAAGATAAAGCATTATGTGGTTTTCTCCCGCTTTGGGTTTCCACATAAAACATTGGTGTACTGTGTATGTGTATGATTGTTCATTTTTTCATTGCTTGTTTACTCTGCAGTTATTGAATGATAATGATACATTGATATAACACTTGGATTATGATGCAGGAGCATCTACGACTTCATCAAGCGAGCCAGCGTGGAGGAAAGAGAAGAACAGTTGGACAGCACCAGCGCATACATTTTTGAAACACTTTGAAGATTTTTGTGCCACCGTTTAACAAAAGGCATTCAAAGTTGAGCGCACTTGTATTGTATTATAGATAGGAAGGCATTTAATGGTTTTAATGTTGTTATATAGGAATTAACTGTAGATTAGATAGTTTTACTTTCAAGAGGGGAAACGGAATATAGGCACCCTCCTTTGTATCATTGTATTATCATTCCTGCATTCCGAAGGAAAGAGAAAGCAGAGAACTTGTGAAGAACACCCATGTACAGATTGAATTAATAGAAGAAAGACTTTGATTCAATTCTATGGTTGTGTTTGTTTTCTGTGTGTTGTTGATATTATGTTGTTGCATACTTGCTTCTTTTTATGCCTTTCTTCTATATGTTGCATATGTGATTGCATGGCAGGTTAGAAACCTAAGGGAATGAGGAAGTAAGTTCCAATTGTTTCTCTGTTTGAGCCAGGAGATTCCTGCATAGAGTKCAGTTGAATTCCTCCGCATAGAGTGCATTGAGGAGGCTAAGMAGTTGAACTCTTGTTCTCGTTTKCCCAGAGTGAATTGGGTTGTTCGAATCGTGCAGGGAAAGTACAGATCGAACTTGAAGTTTTCAGTCGYTAGTTTGAGCGAAAGAAGGCARGGATTCCTATGGCTTGGAGYGCATAKAATTCCAATGTGATCAACACTTGGAGAGTTGTTGAGGCCGTGCATCAGGGTGTGCATAGAACCCCTGAAAGAAGCAGAGGAAATAAGCTYAGGAGGGATAGTTCCTCRTACATACCGAGGGAACAAACCTGGGTGAGATTTGAACCAAAAGAAGCTTCAGAGCAAAKCGGGTTTTCAAGGYGGGGAATCATCAKCCAGGAATTGCYRAGAGAAATCGCGACGTCCCGAGGATCRTTGGATCRTGGAAGAGTTGCGAGGGAGATAAGCCGTAAGCACAGGAGAGGAGGATAAAAGTCCATCGGGCTTCGGTGGTTCGGCGTTCGGGGTTTGGCGAGGTAAGAGTTTTACACCTCGTGAAATCGCGAGTTGCGATTTCCCGATTTGATGGGAGTCGTCGATCTTCAGAGAGACACATGGCCTCAGATCCTGGGAGGTTGGGATTTGGTGTTCGGCATTCAATGAGGGGAGTGGCATGCCCGTCGAAATCGCGAATAGTGATTTCCCGAGTCAATAGGGACCGTTGATTTTAACAAGGCCAAGTGGCACAAATCCGACGAATCGGGGTTTCGACGTTCGGGGTTTTCAAATGCAACGGACTTGCGACAGTTGAAATTGCGATCCCGCGATCCCCAATCGCACGAGTACGGGAGTGACATGGCAGCGTGGGACCCCAGGTACTAGTGGAAGACAGGTGGCGCCAATTCAGAGTTTGAAGTTCGGGGATTGAAAGGGGCAGTGAAACATAACATCGCCATTCCCAATTTCTCGATAGGGAAATCCCCAATGCACGGAAGCGTTGACCGTTGAATCTCAGGGTTCGGGGTTTGGAGCTGTAGGTGAACTGTGTTCGTGTGAACCGCGAATTCTCGAGTCGCGATATCCCGATTTCTGAAGGAGGGGGAATCTCCGAAGGAGTTACTGTGGGTGACTTGTGACTCCCAAGGGGAGTTGGAAGAGCTCATAACTCTTAGGCCTAGGTTGAAAGAAGGTCCTGGGTAAGAGCATCCGTGTCGTCGAGGGCAGTGTCGGCGTCAAGTGGTATCAGAGCTGGAAAAGGGTTTCTCTTTGCTTTGGTAGTAGAGAGAAAAAAAAAAATCTGCCATGCCGCCTAGGAGGGAGAGGCAGTCACCTGATCGTGAAGACAGGGATGCCCGAAGAAGAGGTAGGCAATCACCCAATCTAGAGAATGAGAGGGAATTGTCCAGGGAAAGAAGCAGTCATGGACAGAATATAGAAATGGAGAGGGAAATACGAAATCTTCGTGCTAGAATGGAAGATATGGAAGCAGCGCAGAGGCACACAGCAGATACAGGAGATCTGAGTGACTTCGAAGGAGAAGCTAATGTTGTACCGCAAGGTGGAGTTGCAGCAGAAGATGCAGCCAATGAGAGATTAATCAAGGCTATCGCCAGGATGAGCGCAAAGGTGAGGATGGACATTCCAGCTTACGAGGGAAGCCTGGATGCAGAAGAGTTGCTGGATTGGATCCGAGCACTCAACACCTACTTTGATTATGAGGATATCGAAGAGGACAAGAAGGTGAGTCATGCTGTCACTAAATTGAAAGGACATGTAGCCTTATGGTGGGACAAGCTGCAGGCAGACAGGCGTTCCAAAGGCAAACAAAATATCAAGAGCTGGGATCGGATGATCGCCAAGATGAAGGCGAAGTTCATCCCGAGAGACTACCAGATCACTCTGTTCAGGCGCATGCAGAACCTAAGACAGAAGATGATGACGGTGAAGGAGTACACCGAGGAATTTTATAGGCTCAACATTCGAGCTGGTCATCGGGAGAGTGATGACGAAAAGGTGGCGAGATACCTAAATGGTCTCAGGTATTACATTCAGGATGAATTGAGCATGGTCACCATCCAAACAGTTGAGGATGCGTACCAGATGGCTCTAAAAGCCGAAGAGAAGCTGAGCCGCAAGCAGGGACAGCGAGGGCGAGGCAGAAGCCAACCCAGAGGCAAAGCAGTTGCCCAAGAGAGAACTCAAAATCCCAAGGAGGAATGGAAGAAGCCTCAGGGAAAAGCTGAAAGAGGTGGAACCTCATAGCAGAGGTAGCAATATGCTGAGCCGAGGAGGCAGCAAGATGATCAGCAAGGAGGATATGCTGACGCCAACACTTTTCCTCATACCCAAGGTAGAGGAAGAGGCAGAGGAGGAATTATCACATGTTTTACATGTGGGAAAGACGGACACAAAGCCGTGGACTATCCAGACAGGAAAATGGACAGAGGAAAGGCTCACGTCGCTGAGGCGCAGAGGCGTGACGTGGAGGATGAAGACACTAGAAGTGGGAAATCACTGACAGTGCACAAGGCCCTCTTGAAACCTGAGAAAGAGGTGGACAGCTCAGCGCAAAGATGCAGACTGTTCCGGACCACGTGCAAGACCAAGGGCTGGAAATGCAAGGTCATAGTGGACAACAGAAGCACTGATAATCTCGTTTCAACCGAGATGGTGGAGAAGCTGGAGCTGAAAATGAACAAACACTCGAGTCCATACAAAGTGACATGGTTGTAGAAAGGACACCAGGTATGTGTTACGAGACAGTTCTTGGTTGAATTTAAAATGGGTGATTATAAAGATGAAATTCTATGTGATGTCATTCCCATGGATGTCTGTCATGTATTATTGGGTAGACCATGGCAGTTTGACCGAAATGTGGTTCATGACGGAAGAATGAATACATATACCTTGGATAAGGATGGAAGAACACATACATTGCTTCTGAGGAAGGATAAGAAGGTGGAGTCGGTAGTAACCAGCACGATACTTCTCATGAGTGGAAAGGAACTTCTCACAGAAATGGAGAAGAATGAAGATCCACAATTCTTTGTTGTCAGGAAGCCGAGAATTGTCCTGACAAGCACAAGAATGGACGACTTACCAGAGGAGATTCAGGAACTGCTGGGAGAGTTCGCTGATATCATCGTGGATGAACTACCTCGTTCGTTGCCACCGATGAGGAGTGTGAGTCACCACATTGACCTCATACCCAGAGCAAGCTTGCCTAATAAGGCAGCGTATAGGTTGACACCTCAGGAGAATGAGGAAGTAAAAAGGAAGGTACGGGATCTGCGGGATAAAGGACTGGTGAGGGAGAGTCTGAGTCTGTGTGCCATTCCAACGGTACTAAGTCCGAAGAAGGATGGAGGCTGGAGGATGTGTACAGACTCCAGGGCAATTAATAAAATCACCATCAGGTACAGGTTTCCACTGCCAAGAATGGACGACTTGATGGATTTCCTGAGTGGGGAAAATTATTTTTCAAAGATAGATCTCAAGAGAGGATATCATCAGATCCAGATGTGAGAAGGAGATGAATGGAAGATGGCATTCAAAACCAACGAGGGTTTGTACGAATGGTTGGTCATGCCATTTGGGTTGACAAATGCGCCAAGCACATTTATGCGGCTGATGAATGAAGTCCTGCGGGAATTCCTTGGAAAATTTGTTGTTGTGTATCTAGACGACATATTTATTTTCAGGAAAATGAAGGCTAAACACTTGAGGCATTTGGCCATTGTGATGAGAAGACTGCAGCAGGAGAAGTTGCTGATCAATTTGAAGAACTGGTCCTTCATGCAGACAGAACTCATTTATTTGGGCTTTGTAGTCTCGGCAAATGAATTGAAGATGGATCCTGAGAAGGTGAACGTAATTAGGAATTGGCCATCGCCAAGGAATTTTTTTGAGGTAAGGAGCTTCCATGGATTGGCAAGCTTCTACAGAAAATTCATTCGGAATTTTAGTGGAATCAGTGCTGCAATGATGGACATTGTGAAGAAGCAGCATAAGGTTTTCCATTGGACAGCAGAGGCTGAAAGGAGCTTCAATTTGTTGAAGCAAAAGATAATTGAGCAACCAGTGTTAGTGTTGCCAGATTTTCAGAAAACCTTCCAAGTGAAGTGTGATGCCAGTGGGTATGTTGTTGGAGGGGTTTTAAGTCAGGATGACAGACCTGTTGCATACTATAGCGAGAAGCTGGATGATGCGAAGCTGAAGTACTCCACGTACGATAAGGAGTTCTATGCCATTATTCAGGCATTGAAAAAGTGGAGGCATTATCTCATACCCAAGGAATTTGTCCTGTACAGTGATAATCATGCATTACAGTTCGTGAGTCAGCAAGAGAAGCTGAATCAGAAGCATGCGAAGTGGGTAGAGTACATGCAGAATTTTACATTTGTGATAAAGCACATTTCGGGGACTGCGAACAAGGTGGCTGATGCCTTGAGTAGGAAATGTTTGCTGCTGCAGGAGTTCAAAGTCAAAACCTTAGGTTTTAAAAATCTGAAAGATATGTATGCAGGTGACGCAAACTTTTGTGAGGCATACGAGGCAGCCGAGAACCCAGTTCTCAAGGATAGGAGTCCGTGGATTGACTACCTGATCCAGGATGGATTTCTATTTAAAGGCAATCAATTGTGCATTCCAGATTGCTCTATGAGAGAGAATTTGGTGAAGGAGAAGCACAGTGGGGGCTTAGCAGGTCACTTTGGACACGATAAGACCTTCGCCAAGCTGGGTGAATCTTATTATTGGCCTAGCATGTGAGCAGATGTAAAGGCGATTTGTTGATAGGTGCAAAATATGTCAACATGCAAAAGGCCAAAAGTAGAACACAGGGTTCTATCAGCCATTACCCATACCTGAGAGGCCATGGGAAGCCATTAGTATGGATTTTGTGTTGGGTTTGCCAAGAACACAACAAGGGGTTGATTCCATCTTTGTGGTGGTGGACAGTTTTTTGAAGATGGCACATTTCATCCCATGTCATAAGACCAGCGATGCAACCCACATCGCCAATTTATTTTTCAAAGAGATTGTGTGGTTGCATGGATTGCCGAGAAGTATAGTCTCGGATCGAGACACGAAGTTCATAGGTCACTTTTGGAGGATTCTATGGAAGAAGCTGGGGACTGACTTGGCATTCAGTTCTTCTTATCACCCCCAGACAGATGGGCAGACTGAAGTAGTCAACAGAAGCTTGGGGGATCTGTTGAGAAGTCTGGTAACTGAGCATCATAGCAGTTGGGATCAGATCCTACCATAGGCAGAGTTTGCATACAACGATTCTGTGAATCGGAGTACAGGTAAGATCCCATTTCAAATTTTGTATGGGACACAACCGTGAGGAGTATCTGAGCTCAGGGAGTCAGAACAGGCTGAAACTAGCAGCGCGAGAGCTGAGGAATTCGCTGAGGCAATGCAAGAACTTCACACACAGGTGAAGCAGCGACTGATGAAGGTGAACCAGGAGTATAAGCGCAGATCCGATCAGAGGAAAATGCAACTTCAGTTTGAAGTTGGAGACATGGTTCTAGCGCACCTGAGGAAGGAAACGTTCCCAAGGGGAATGTATAACAAGCTCAAGATGAAGAAAATTGGGCCATGTAGAGTCCTGAAGAAATTCGGGGAAAATGCGTATGCGCTTGAGTTTCCAGAGGGCATCAGGATATCTCCGATTTTCAACATTTCGGATTTATACCCCTACAGGACCAAGGATAAAGGAGTTGTAACTGATGAACAACCAGTGGTCCAGTGGCAGAAGCAATTGCCAGTTGCACAGAAACCGCAAATGGAGTGCATACTGGATAAAAGAGTTTGAAGGAAGACCAAGAGAAAGCAATATTTTGAGTACCTGGTGAAATGGAAGAATCACCCAGTGGAGGATGCCAGCTAGGAACCAGAGACAGTGATTCAAAAGCATGGACAGACTGTGCAGGAGCTCATGGACAGGAGCCCATGAAATCTTTTGAGCCGAGGAGTATGATGCAGGAGCATCTACGACTTCATCAAGCAAGCCAGCGTGGAGGAAATAGAAGAATAGCTGGACAGCACCAGCGCATACATTTTTGAAACACTTTGAAGATTTTTGCGTCGCTGTTTAACAAAAGGCATTCAAAGCTAAGCGCACTTGTATTGTATTATAGATAGGAAGGCATTTAATGGTTTTAATGTTGTTAGATAGGAATTAACTGTAGATTAGACAGTTTTACTTTCAAGAGGGGAAACGAAATATAGGCACCCTCCTTTGTATCATTGTATTATCATTCCTGCATT
>ML831318.1:8191-24865 GCA_009831015.1 Picea engelmannii
ATCTTGTTGTTCTTCCATAAGTATAGTTCTTCTTGGAACATATTATCTTCTAAGAGATGTATATACAAGATATGTACAGAGACTATGCAAACAAGATATGTACAAGAACTAAGAAGAGTATTGTTACCTTTAGAAGAAGAAGTATCTTTCATCCTGCTTAGTCTTCTTTGTAGGTTCCTTTTCTTCAGAAACTAATGATTCGTGTTTCTCCTTCCTTTTCTTTAGCCCGGGACAATGATTCTTGTAGTGAGCATACTTTCGACAGTTGAAGCATTGTATTTCTAAAATATCTTTCTCTTGCTTTGGCTTCCTCCTTGAACCAAGCTTCCTTTTGTTCCTGAAATTCTTGAATCTTCTCGTGAAGGCTTGATCATCGTACTTCTTTTGGGGTTTCTCTTTTGCACTAATCCTGGATTCTTCTTGAGAATAGCAAGTCCAGAGTTCTTCAAATCTAGAATACTCCTTCCTTGTGTTCATGCTTGTGGCAAATGAATCCCATGTCTTGGGAATACCATTGAGTACTATGTTTACCAATTCCTTCTCTGAAATGATCTCTTCAATAGCTTGTAGTTGATCTCTTAACTGAGAGATTCTCACAAAGTATGATGTTATGTTGTCATCATCATTCATCTTCATGTCATGAAGCTCATTCTTCAGACTCATTATTTGTCTAATATTTCTAACTGAGAAGAGGTTTGTTAGGGCATCGTACATTTTCTTCGATGAGTCAAGATGGGAGATGTAGGGTATCAAGTGGTATTTTATAGAGTCCACTATGATACGCATGGCATTGATGTCATCGTCTTTGAACTTCTCCATAACTGCAACGTTCTGTGGTTCCTTCTCTTTTCCTTCTTCAAACTCTGGTTCCACAATCTTTCCTTTCACAATATCCAACACTTTATTCTTGGCAAGGATGAGGTCAATCCTTGTCTTCCACGCTCTGAAGTTAGAATCTCCATCTAACTTGTTCTCTAACTTCATAGAGTAAGTCATGGCTTCTTTGACTTGGTCAACCCTAGATTTGACAAAAAACTCAAACCTGATGTCTTGGCTTGCTGAGAGTACCAGGAGATGCACTAGGCTAGGTCGCACTGATCTATCTGGAAATTAGGTCAATCCCTTCACTTAAGGTGCTTCAACGAGAGAATTAGGGTTTCTGCAACTGCACCTACTAGTAACCGTAGCTGCAGTGCTTTAGTGACTGCTTCTGTTGGAAACCCTAGCGGAAGTTCTTCAACGAGCTTAATATCCTTATGGTTATGCTTCCTTCCAACGGTTAGATTGAATGAAGGAGGTGTGGGCCCATAACCTATTATAATATAATGGATGTGCTCGTTTTACCATTGACAATATCACTATTGTCACCCAACCATAGGCCGAAGCCACCCTCCAAGCACCTTAACCTTGACAGAGAATCATTCCGGAAGAAAACCCTAGGCTAGATACCCAAACAAAGGGTAGTGCACCTTTCCCCAAGGATAGTGCATCAAACAAGAGCTGATCAGATAGTCCAAACCCTAACCAAGAGATAGTCCAAGACAAAGCGTAATCTGCTAACTACAGCAGCTGCAATGGCAACTCTCCTCCAAACCTGTGCACAAATTGGGCAACTATAGTGCGCACAAGTGTTGCTCTGCGATTCTGAGAATGCTTGCCAGAATGAAGACTGGCCTCCTATATTTATACTGATTCTGGCTAACTGCGTGGGCCGGCTTCTCATTCTGGGTATCTGTTTATTTAGTATATATTATTTCTTTTGGTTGACTTCTTCTCTTGGAGTCTAATAACTTAATATAAATTATCCTCTTGAGCCGACATGTCTTCTATGGCTATTAGCCAACTCATTAGGGTTTCTTCTTGCTTCCCGAAATATTCTATTCTCGTCAGGTTTACACGTGGAGGTAAATACCTTCCGTAGCTACCATAATATTAACAGTGCTAGCTTGGCACAAGCTCCCATCCTCAAAGAGTTTTTTCTGGGTCTAAATCAGAGATACACACGATCCCCTATTTTGAACTCCCTAAGAGTCCTTTCCATGTTTGCATAACTCTTTTGTCTATCCTGGGCTGTCTTCAAATTTTGTCTGATCTGAATTACTTGTTGTTCCATTTCCTTTAGCATATCTGGCTCGATGGTAACTCTATCTACTGGGTTGTTCTAGATGATTGGAATGTTGCATTGTCTTCCATAGAGGGCTTCAAAAGGGCTACTTTTTAATGACTCTTGATATCCATTGTTGTAGTCAAACTCTAATAGTGGTAGGTAGTCCTCCCACTTCTTGGGTTGATGCATTACATGCATCCTAAACATGTCTTCTAATACTTGGTTTACCCTTTCTTTCTGCCCATCAGTTTGAGGTTGATAGACTGTACTAAAGAGCAATTTTGTTTCAAAACCAACAAATATAGATTTCCAAAAGTTTGAAGTAAATTTTGTATCTTTGTCGGAATAAATTTCCTTAGGCATGTCGTGCAGCCTAAATATCTCTTTCATGAAAATGCTTGCAATATCTATTTCCTTGCAAGTTGACTTGATGGGTATGAAGTGAGCAGCCTTGCTTAGTTTATCCACAACTACCATGATGGCATCGTTCTGTTTGGTTGATCTTGGTAATCCTGTGATGAAATCCATGGAGATGGTTTCCCATTTCCATTTAAAAATTGGTAGGGGATGCAACAACCTTGTTGGGTGCCGGTGCTTTGCCTGGACTTGCTAACATTCTAGACACTTAGCTAAGTAATCAACTATGTTCTTTTTATGTCCGGGCCAATCAAATAGTTTCCTAGTGGCCGTGATCATCTTCTGATAACCAGGATGACCAGTGTATGATATTTTGTGTAGTTCATCCATTATGAACCTCTTCAAGTCGTCACAATTTGGAATATACAATCGGACCTTGTAAGTCAACGTACCATAATTAATCATTTGATAGCCTTCATACTTCATCCATGTGAGCTCTTGCTTTAGGTATGATGTCGCGGTCTTGAAAAATGCATCTGTTTCTTATGCAGTTTTGACCCTCTCTTTGATGTCTGATTCACTGGTGCTTACAACTGCCAAGTGAACTACTTTCATACTTTTACTAAGGGAATCAAGCACACTATTCTCCTTTCCTTTGATATGTTTGATTTCAAAATAAAACTCACTAAGGAGATCCATCCACCTAGCTTGTCTCACATTGAGTTTTGGTTAGTCAAACAAATACCTCAATCCACTATGGTATGTCATAAGTACAAATATTCTACCTAAGAGGTAATGCCTCCACATTTCTAAAGCATTCACTATGACAACCAATTCCATATCATGGGTCACATAATTGACTTCATGCTCATTCAATTTTCTGGATTCATAGAAAATCACATGTTCTTCTTACATAAGGACTCCTCCGAGCCTTTCCTTCCAGCCATCTGTACACACAAGGAAGTCCTTGTTTGGGTCTGCAATCTTTAGTACAGGTGCATTGGTTAGAAGGTATTTCAGCTCTTGAAATGTTTCTTCACATTCTGATGTCCAAATGAATTTAACCCCCTTTTTCTAAAGGGAGGTGATTGGGGCAACCAATCTTCGAGAATCCCTTTATGAACCTCCTATAGTATCCTGCTAGGCCCATAAAGGATCTGATATTAGATACATCCTTTGGGGTAGGCCAATCCATGATGGATTTAATCTTGTCAGGATCAACTGCCACTCCTTCCTCGGAAATAACATGGCCTAAGTAATGGACTTTTTTCTAGAAAAAGTCACACTTACTAAGCTTATCATAGAGTTGATGTTCTCTTAGTACTTGGAGTACTAGCTTGAGATGTTCTTCATTTTCTTCCCTATTCTTGGAATATATTAGGATATCATCAATGAAAACCAACAAAAACCTATCCAAGAACTTTCTAAATACGTTATTCATTAAGCACATAAAAGTGGCTAGTGCATTGGTAATCCCAAATGACACCACCACAAATTCATAGTGACCATATCTTGTCTTAAAGATTGTCTTGTGGATGTATTCATCTTTAATTCAAACTTGATGGTATCCGTACCTTAAGTCAATCTTGGAGACGATTGTAGCATACCTTAATTGGTAAAAAAAGTCATCGATCCTTGGCAAGGGATACTTATTCTTGATGGTCATCTTATTGAATTGTCTATAATCTATGCATAATCTGAGTGTGTCATCCTTCTTTTTCACAAACAAGGCTAGTGCTCCCCATGGGGACACACTAGGCCAAATGTAGCTTTTGTCCCACATCTCCTTCAGTTGTAGTTTGAGCTCAACTAGCTCTGGTGTACTCATTCTATAGGGTGTTCTAGACATTCACACCGCTCATGGTACAAGTTATATTGAAAAGTCAATATCCCTTCTTGGAGGTAGACTTGGCACCTCTTATGGGAATACATCTTTATATTCTCTCAATATGGGATGGTCCTCTAGGTTGGGTTTTTCATTCTCAACTAAGTTTAGTACTTGTATTGCATACAAGGGACATCCCTTTCTGCAATACTTCTTCACTTGGAGGGCTGATATTTGTCTCACTAAGACAAGATTTTGAATCCCTTGTAGGGTTACCCTTCTTCCTTCTTCATTTTCACACTCCAAAGTTTTACTGTAACAATCCAACTTGGTTTTGTGGTCAGCCAACCAGTCCATGCCAATCATCAGGTCATAAGATCCTAAAGGAAGTATTTTTAGGTTTGCTTGGGTGGGAAACCCACTCATTTCGAATTGGTATGCTCGAATGACCTCTGTTACTTTTCTTTTGGTTCCAGTGGCTAGTTGTACCAACCATGATTTAACATGTTTAACTTGTTGCAATTTACATTTCTCAACAGTTTGAGGGGAAGCATGTTAGGGACCTAACCCCTCACGTAAGTAGAATAATATATTTCCATGTAATAAAGGTCAATATTAATAAGGCCTAGCAATAAGGAAGAATAAGTCCAATGTAAGAAGACCTAATAGAAGCTTCCACTTCTAGAAGGATCTTCATCTAGATTGTTCTTTTGATAGACATATTTAGTATAAATAGGAGTCGAGGGTATGATAATTTTTGTCTTGGATATTATTGTAATAGAGATCTGCTCTATTGGAGGTTGCCCCCTCGAAGAGGCAAGTGAACATTGCTCTCAGTAATCAAAGTGTTCTTTCTGGTGTTATTTTATTATAATTTTGGTATTATCGTGGTGTTGTTCTGGTTATATTGTTGTTCATCTGCCATTTCTAGCTATTTATTTATCTTCTGCATACTTTTTATATCTGGAATATTACAAGTGGTATCAGAGCACCTTCCTCGGCAGAAAATTGTGGGTTAATTTTTTTTTCCAGGGTAGAGATGTATTCTGACGTCTTTAAGCTACAAAGATATGTCGTTACATGCATAAAACCGTGGTTGGGTATTCATACACACAAGAAATACAGGTGGTACTTAAGCGCACATATGTTGGCCACCCTTGTAACCCTTGTTGGTACCCCTTCGAGTGGTAGCGCATCAGACAACACCTGTATACAGATTGACCTAGATCTCCTGAAGCCCTCCATAGATAAACCGATCGACCATCTGACTGCTATAGTGCCACCAAGAACAATATTCAGGAAGATACTCTCTAGTACCTGGGTAATCGGGTAGTACGACTAAGGGTACGATCTAGCCTCCTTAGTTAGTGCCCTAAGATATTGGGCTGAGTACTACTGTTGGAGCCCGCACGTATATCAGAGAGATATAGCACAGGGCAAACCCTTGTCTGTAGAACCCTTGAATACCCTAACTCTTGGGAAGGAAACAAAAATAAAACCAACAAGATCTATTTCCGTGCTACATTGTCTTCTGCATTCTGATTGCAAAATTACTACACATTTCTTCTTGTTAAGCATTTGGAATTTTGTCATTGCAGTATTCTTCAGGCTGGAGTATATAGTGGTCCCATCGGCACACTTATTTGGGACCTATTCCGTTGGCTTCCTCTTTTTTCCCTGATCGCAGTCATACCCTTCATTTTTAATCCTTTTTGTTTCAGTGGGCCCGACCCCTTCCCAGTTTCCCTATTTTTCCGCCTATCCCATTATATTTCCCTTCAAGCACTGATCGTCGTGGTACCTATCACTTCTAAGTCATTTTTTTCTTATGGTCCCACCCACCCATTTTTTTCCTTACCCGCACTTCCCCTCTCCAAATGGCCATCACTCGCAACCAAGATCTCCAAACTTCCGTCAATCAATCCCATGTCTCCATCGAACATCTCACATCTCAAATGGATTCCACCAATTCCCGCATTGACACCTTGGAAGCCAACCTCACAACCCAATTGGCCTCCATCCAGACTATTTTCAATCAATTGTTGAACTGCCCTACGGGTCCTTCTTCATCAACACAACCCGATGTTGTTGATTCCTCTCAGTCTTCTCATTTTCACTCCAACTCCTTTCATCGTGAACCCCTTCTTCCCTGCATAGAGGTCGATAAATTTGATGGATTCGATCCTACAAGTTGGGTCACTCAAATGGATCATTATTTTTCTATGCATGGTATTACTGACGAGTTGGCCAAACTTCACTATGTTGTCCTCTATTTAGATCTTGAACGCTGGCAATGGTGGCAATGGCGAAAAAATTCACGTCAAGGGTGTATTGCTTGGACTCATTTTGTTGCTGAGCTCTATGCCCGCTTTGATATTGATACCCACTATCTAGGTCGTTTGACCAACTTGAAACAGTTAGGCACAATGGAAGACTTCATCACTGCTTTTGAGCATTTGGCCTTTCAAACAGAGGGCATGTCAGATGCATTCTTCCGTGAATGCTTTATCAGTGGTCTCAAGGATGAAATCTGATCCCAGGTTCTCATGACCCGCCCTCCCACTTGGTTGGAAGCTACTCAACATGCTAAAGAGGCCCAAAAAGTTGTTTTTTCCCAGAACAAAAAACCCCCTTTTGTTCCTCGCCCTCGACCTGCTAATCCTAACCCCCCTGTTACTCCCCTCAAGGTCCAGAAACTAACTAGGGATGAAATGATTGAATGCCAACTGAAGGGTCTTTGCTATAATTGTGATGAAAAATATTTTCTGGGGCACAAGTATAAGGAGAAAAAACTATTTATGGCCATCTCAAAATATGTTCCTAAAGAGGATGTGACAATTCCCCTTGTTGAAGAACCTTCCCTTCTCGATGCCACCCAAGAGCCTGCTGACCCACCTAAAGTTGACCCACTTATTTCCTTGCATTCCCTCATTGGTTTCTCGGCCCCCTAAACGCTCAATCTCATTGGCTACATTAAGCACAGGAAGGTCATCGTCCTTGTTGATAATGGTAGCACCCACAATTTTATTCATTCTCGCATTGCCCAGGAAACCAATTTCTATATTCGTGTTGTCAATAATTTTCAAATCATGATAGCCAATGGTGGGTCCATGAAATTTGGTGGGTAGTGTGAAAATGTTCGTCTTCAAATTGGACATTACCAACTGAAATCTCATATGTTTTCCATTGACATGGGAGGTTGTGACATTGTGCTAGGTGTTGAATGGTTACGCACTTTGGGTCCCATTCTTATGGATTTTAGGGAATTAACCATGCAATTCCAACAAGAAGGACAAGTATCAATTCCAAGGTCTTGTTGACACGAAGTTTAAATTTTTCTACCCTTTAAAACTGAAGCTTCATCTTTTCCTAAGTCGTGGAGCCGCCCTTAGTCCAAATAGGGGAGTCAGAATCTTCCGTTCCTTTTCAGGTTTCGAGATTCGGTTCCTCTCGAGGTATGATCTTCAACCACCCCATTTTCTCGGTGCCAAAATCCCGAAGCCATTTAACATATTAAAAAATATAAAAAAGGGTAAAAAGGGGGGAAGAAATAAATGTTACATTTTTCGTCGCTTTTCACAAAGCACTTTTTAATCCGTCATTAATTAAACCCTTAAATGCAATTATCTTTCCTTTAATCTTTTGCGATTCAGGTTTCTCTCTACTAAAGCATTTTCGAACTCTCATCCATTGAAATCCCGATTCTCGATTTTCCGAAAAGTAAAAGTAAAAAATAATTATTCACTAATCTTGATTAATTAAGGCTTTAATACAAATGATTAGCACCTCGCTAATCCCATTGTAATTTCACGATCCGGGGTCTGCTTCTGACATATCTCCTGACAACAGGATCCCCGAAATTCTGAAATGTGAAATCGCGTTTTCTTTAAACAAAGGCTAAGATTAATGTTAAGTTGTTTTGAAAACATGATTAGTGATAACTAATCTGCTTTTCGCATTTCAAAAATTGAGGAGGGCAACGATTTTCGAAATTCCAGTTTTGAAATCGCCGATATACGACAGTATTAATAACGGGTAAATGAAGATATTTTTTGACGTGAAAGCGTATCTCCAGGCATATCTTTCCATTAAAGCATTAATTTTTCATCGCTTGTATCAGTACGCTCGTCATAACACAAATTAAGTGTAAATAAAGGTCATGTGTTTCGAACTTCATTCTTATCCTTTACATCTGTAGCAAATCACATTTATTCAGTTTTATACACATTTTCTTCCTAAACAGGTTTCTGGTCGAGTGCAAACAACATGGCGCCTAAGAAGGCCACCAAGAAAAGCGAGGAAGTTGCAGAGAGCTCAAGTCCAGACGGAGACGTTGTGTCCGATACAATATTGCATGCCATCGATTCCATAAAATCCTGGAGGCAAATTTTTGAAAATCTGGATTATGAAATTAAGAATTCCCCTCACGATGTTGACAACAAACTCTGAGACGTAGCGGAGTCTGAACTTAACAAAGTAGCTACATGGCCGCGACTCATGACATATAATGACATGATCAGTTGGGCCTTAGAGCAAACAAATGTGCAGATGAGAAGCATTCTAGATAGCTGAGGGGTCGTCATTGACTCTTTCAAACCAAAACATATACAAGTAATGTATAAACTGTCTCCCAATCCCAAGTATATTTATAATAAAGATTTCGTGAGTGAGTTTCAAAGGAAAGAATGTTTCGAGTCCGACCAAACGTATCCTGGCATAATCAAAGACTGGTGGAGAAACAAAACAAAATTCAGGGCCGACACCCATGGTCTATGTGGTGATGATGTTATGTAGACTTTTCGGAAAAAAAAGTCCTACCCATTTCCCTGCAGAATAGGTACCTCTTTTGCACGAGGCAACAGAAGGTTACAGTTTTAATTGGGATAATATTTTATCCGATAACATAGTGAAGGAGGCCATGGAATATCAGACTGCAAGATCCAATGGCCGGCCCATAGCCTTTTATATGTCTGCATACATCATGGATGCTATATGCTTCACAACTCCTTTCCCTTTAATGAATTGGAGTTGGAATCTGACTTACCCGGAACCTATTCATGATTATCATTCTAAACTTTGGGAAGAAAACACCAAGGACTCATTCTATGAACTCTGTCATTTCGTGGTGGTACCACTACATCAGATGCTATACGGATGTGCACCTCCCCACATTTCAGAGTTGGTCATAGGAAGCCTCAGGGCAGTTGCTGACTAGTTAATAGAGGAGAATTTCTCCTACATCAGAGTTTTTGGATGTTCAATTCCTCAACATGCACTCCCAAAATTCTTCCTTGACAGAATGGTGTGCAGGGAGGTAGCTCATCAAATAGTAACATGTGGAATTGAGATAGAACTAAATACGGCTCAAAAGAAGTCTTGGCCAGTCTTTCCCATTCAGATTGGAAAATTTTCACTTCTCAACTTGGGTCATTCTAAAGTTGAGGCGGCAGCACTGGAGGAGGTCAAATTGGTAGACCTCGAACATAGGAAGCATGATCCTTACCCGTTAGTGGGAAAACACATGGCCCACTGTAATATGAAGGCTCATGAACATGAGAAGTCCCCTTTTGATGACATGTTCAAAGGGAATAGGACCTATGAGGAAGTTTTAGAGAGGGTATGGATACTGCCGTCTGACTTGCAAGCTAGTTTTCAGAGCTTCCAGAAGCATAAACAGAGCAGTCTACCCAAAGTATTGCATGGAGAAGCAATTACCCTTCCTCAGAAACAAGAAGATACTCCTCCAGGTTTCGAACAAGAGGCACAAGATAAAGTCAATCTTGAATAATTCCCTCGGGAGACTCAAAGGTCTTCACAAAATGAAGAGGCCTTCCAGACATAAAATCCAGAGACGGAAGTAGAGAGGAGGCCCAAGACACCTCTCGAGTCCAGTAAGTCCACTCCTCCTTCGTCACCTGCTGTTGATGTCAATATACCTAAGGCCATAGGAGAGACAAGATCTACAGAGCTAGGAAGTCCCATAACTTCCTTAAACCCTTTACAATCCGCCTTTGGGTTCCCACAGATGGGAGCCATATATGTTAGTGACCTCACCCCTATCTCCAGAGATGCGATCCCTCCTTCTGATTATTTTTTCAGCAAAAAGAGGAAGGCTGTCCTAAAACAAGAGATGTATATGAGAGAGGGGGGTATGGTGAAAAAGCATAGGGCCTTGGTAGATGGCTAGAATTTGGAAGAGGAGGATTTCGCTACAGAGGTAGCAGGCTCCATGGGAGCCATGGTAACAACAAACCTTTTTACTGTGGAGAACATGAGATCAAAGATAAAGAAGAGTAACCACACAATAACTCAATTGCAAGACCAGTTAAAGAATGCTGAGAAAAACATTAGAGAAGAGGTGAATAAAAGATTGGAGCAAGCTAGAGCTGTTGAAAGACAAGAAATTCAATCGCTCAAATCAAGACTGGATGAAATGAACTAGAGGATACGAGCAAGTCAGGCGTAGGTTGCTCAGCAAGAGGAGCTCATAAAACAACTACAGGCTAAGTTAAATTTGAAAGAAGGATGGGTTGTAGACTTAAAGGCTTTCCAGACCCTCTCGCTGGAAGCGCATACAAAGATAGAAGCCGAGAAACAAAAAATAATCTCCAAAATAGAGATCATCCAGAATTACTTTCAAGAGGTAAGCAAATCCCTTGATAATATTATTTTATTGGAAAAAGAGGCTAAAGCAGCAAGGAATACCTTCCAGAAAGTAGTCGCGTGTTCAGGAAACAAAGAGGTGTTGAAAAATCTAAAGCTTTCCGTCACTGAACAGATAAGATGAGACATCATGCTCAAGGCATGGGAAAAAAATACATCCGAAAACAAGAAGATAGTCAAAGAAATCAAAGACAACTGTGAGGGAATCTTTGATTCTTTGGATAAGCAAGCGTTAGGTATCGAAAGAAATGATTGCTCTGAGCCACTAGGGCAGATAAACATTGTGAAACAACAATTAAACTGCAAAGAAGGCTTGCAGGAGATTCAGGCGAAAATTTCACAGTTGAAGGAAATCAACGCCAACCTAATAGACAGATGGCTGGTATAGCCCAATTTAAAATTGCAAGTGATCAGGTTTGCCGATAAAGGTTTTGAAGACCAACTTCCAAAAATACAAAGAAAGTTTTATCTGTTTGAGACTAAGGATCTTCCGACACCTCCTAGAAATTTTGTTCATTTTCTGGAGAAATGTATTGAATGTATAGCATCAAAGGAGAGAGAGAGTTCGACTGAACAATGAAGTATCGTCTAAAAGGTTATACTATTGAAATGATAGATAGGCAAAGTTAATCATGCAACGATTAAAGTTGTAGTTTTGTAACTACTTTTCTCCTAAAAAGTAGGAAGTTGTTAACTATCAAGTGTTGATGACCTTGTATAAATACAAGGAGCGAAGACTGAAATAGGTCTTTTTTTTCTCTAAAAAGACATTTTTTGACGAAAGTAATTTTGAAGAAGCTTTGAATTAATAGAAATGCAGATTGAAGATTCTAGATTTTGTCACGTCTGAGTTATGTGTTCCCCTGTCTTTTCATATTTCTTTCATATATCTAATTGATGAATGCTCTGCTACAATTTAGTGCAACCTCTACTGTGGAAATTAGTATTCTTGTCATTTAAATCATCTACAATTTTTCTTCTGTATCAGTTATCAGCAGATACAAGACCTGTAAATGTTTAGATTTCAATATCATATGCTGCATTAATATTTTCTTGTTTCATAGTCTTCTGTTACAATGTGAGATTCCTCTTAAATTGATGCCTCACCTTGTTAATAGCTTTATGTTTTCCCTCATATCATGCATGTTCCCTTTCCTTTAAATTTAACACAGATACAAGAAAAGACCTTTAATTTAGTCATCCTATTAATTCGTGTTTTAAAATCTTTCTCTTTACATTGTGAAATAGAGATAACAAAGCCTAAAATGAAAACACTGAATTATATCTTCCTTACCTTTTATCCTTCATGACAGTACCAATTTCAAGGCAGCCTAACATTGAACCCAGTCTTTCAGATCAAACCAACATCGCTCTAAATCTATTCAACACTATCTTACAAACAACAAATAACTAGGTTGAGTTAGAACGTTCATGGGCAACAATTGAGAGAGATATCAACATTCAGGAAAACTGGGAATTTCGACAGAGACAGTTGAGGAACCAATTATAGCCTTCACCTTTAATCACTTCTATCCTCAACTTCCTCTATCTTTTCAGATGCCTTGACAATATACTTTAGAGCCTTAAAGTATAAACTCAGGATCAACAGGTCTCACAGTTGGTTCTCCTGAGATCATTAGTTCCCATCGTATGGAAAATCTCCTCAAGAAATGCCACTCCAGTATCATTTCTCAACTCCATTCTATTCAAGTCGTTGAGACACCCTCTGTGCATCATGACCTCCAAGCTATCCTTTCCAAACATTAAGATGTTTTTTCCACCCCTAAGAGCCTTCCTCCTTCTCGTGGTGTTCATGATCATTCCATTCCCCTTGTTCTTGGTATTCTTCCTCCCAATGTTCACCCTTATCACCACCCCTTTTCCCAAAAGAATGAAATTGAGAAAATAGTGCAGGAATTGCTCCAAGCAGGTGTTATTCGCCCCAGTACCAGCCCCTATTATTCTCCTGTGGGCATGGTACTTAAGAAATAAGGTACTTGGCACATGTGTCATGACTTTCGTGCCCTCAATAAGCTCACCATCAAGGACAAGTTCCCCATTCCTATAATTGATGATCTCTTGGATTAGCTAAGTGGTGCTCAGTACTTCACTAAACTCGATCTGCATTCTAGCTACCACTAGATACGTATCCAAGAAGATGACATACCCAAGACTTCCTTTCGAACTCATGAGGGTCACTATGAGTTTTTGGTCATTCCCTTTGGCCTATGTAATGCCCCTTCCACCTTCCAAAGCCTCATGAATCATGCCTTCCGTCCTTTTCTCTGTCATTTTGTCTTAGTTTTCTTTGATGATATTCTCATCTATAGTAAAACTTGGCAATCTCATCTTTCCCATGTGGATCAAATTCTCCATCTACTCTCACATCACCAACTTTTCCTCAAAGAATCCAAATGTGCTTTTGGCAGCTCGAAAGTCAAGTACTTGGGTCATCTTGTTGGCAAGGTCGGTGTCAAGGTGGATCATAAAAAGATTGAAGCTATGCAAGATTGGCCTCACCCAAAGACTCTCAAAAGTTTGCATGGATTTCTGGGTTGAATAGGTTATTATCGCAAGTTTGTTAAGAATTATGGAAAGATTGTGGCACCTCTCATTGCTCTTCTTAAGAAGAATTCTTTCACGTGGACTCCAGAGGCCGCTCAGGATTTTCAAACCTTGAAGATGGCCATGTGCACCACTCTAGTCCCGGCCCTTCCTGATTTCACAAAGACCTTTGTCCTAGAATGTGATGCTTCTGAGAAAGGAATTGGCGTCGTCCTTATGCAAGAGGGTCGGCCTTTGGCCTTTACCAACAAACAATTGTCAAAGAAAAATTTGGGAAAATCAATCTATGAAAAGGAAATGTTGGCTATTTTGCATGCAGTGGATCTTTGGCGCCCGTATCTATTGGGGAAACACTTCCAAATTAAGACAGATCATCAAAGTCTCAAGTGTTTTCTAGAACAAAGCCTTTCCTCCCCCGAGCAACAAAAATGGGTGACTAAGCTCTTTGGATATGATTATGAGATCATTTACAAAAAAGGAAGACAATGTGGTTCCTGATGCACTTTCTAGAAAATCTGAAGATGAAGGATCCCTTTTTTCTCTCTCCTTCATTGTACCATATTGGCTCCAAGCTGTTCGCCAGGAATGGCTACAAGATCCCAAAAGTTCACATCTGATACAACAATTGCAGTCCAATTCTACAGTCTCCCCAAGCTACTCTTAGCTCAATGATGAGCTTCGATACAAAGTTTGTTTGTATTTAAGTACATAGCAAAACATAAATCGACAACACTTTCTGAGCTTCATGCTACACCCACAACTGGGCATTCAGGGTTTACCGAAACCTATGACCGGGTCAAACGTTCTTTTTTCTGGGATGGCATGAAACAGGACGTTCATAATTTTGTGGTTGAATGTGATGGGTGTCAACGCAACAAGGGCGAAACAGTCAAATCTCCTGGCAGACTACAACTGCTTCCGATTCCACCTGCTATTTGGCGGGATATCTCTATGGATTTTATTGTAGGATTACCTAAATCGGGCAATAAATCAGTCATCATGGTGGTAGTTGATCATCTTTCCAAGTATGCTCATTTATGTGATCTTCAACACCCATTTACAACATCCATTATGGCTCAAATTTTCATGGATCAGGTCTTCAAGCTTCATGGCATGCCACATTCTATTGTTTTTTATTGTGACCCAACTTTCACCATCAATTTTTGGCAAGAACTGATCAAGCTCCAAGGCACCCAATTGCATCTCAACACAACTTATCATCCCCAGACTGATGGTCAAACTGAAGTAGTCAACAAGTGTTTGGAAACATATTTGAGGTGTTTTGCATCAGAAAGGAAAAATCAATGGGCTCAATGGTTATCACTAGTTGAATGGTGGTACAACACTTCTTACCATACAACTACCCGCATGACTCCTTTTGAAGCGGTCTATGGAAAAAATCCATCTTCAGTTCTCTCATATTTTCCAGGTGTCTCGAAGGTCCAGGCAGTTGAACAAATGCTTACAGTTCAAGAGGCTATTCTCCGTACCCTCAAAGATAATTTGGTCATGGCCCAGAATTGCATGAAGCAACAAGAAAATAAAGGTCACTCTGAACGTCAATTTGCAGAAGGGGATCAGGTGTTTCTTCGACTACAACCTTACAAGCAAAATTCCATCAAGGATGACCATTGTTAGAAATTGGCGCCCAAATTTTATGGTCCTTATACAGTTCTCAAGCGTGTGGGACAGGTGGCCTATCAGTTAGCTTTGCCCAATCATTCTAAGCTCCATCATGTTTTTCATGCTTCCTTCTTAAAGAAGGTGATTGGAACTAAATGCCAAACTCAAACCAACCTTCCTGAGTTGGATGAAGAAGGCTCCATTTGGCTACATCCACAAGCAGTTTTGGACCAGCGTGAGCATCATCTGCATCAACAAACCATCAAGGAAGTGTTAATCTAGTGGAAAGATACAACTCCAACAGATGCCACTTGGGAAACAACCACTATTTTGCAACAATTTCCTCATCTCAAGCCTTGAGGACAAGGCTGTTTTTAAGGGGGCAGACACATCAGGGACCTAACCCCTCACATAGGTAGAATAATATATTTCCATGTAATAAAGGTCGATATTAATAAGGCCTAGCAATAAGGAAGAATAAGTCCAATGTAAGAAGACCTAATAGAAGCTTCTGCTTCTAGAAGGATCTTCATCTAGATTGTTCTTTTGATAGACATATTTAGTATAAATAAGAGTCGAGGGTATGAGAAATTTTTTCTTGGATATTATTGTAATAGAGCTCTGCTCTGTTGGAGGTTTCCCCCTCGAAGAGGCAAGGGAACATTTCTCTCAATAATCAAAGTGCTCTTTCTGGTGTTATTTTGTTATCATTTTGGTATTATTGTGGTGTTGCTCTGGTTATATTGTTGTTCATCTGCCATTTCTATCTATTTATTTATGTTCTGCATACTTTTTATATCTGGAATATTACACAGCATAACTCAAATTAGAACTAGGGTCAATTAAAATGGAAACAGGATGGTTGGAAATTGTACCTTCCATCTCTATCACTGAAGCTTGGTGGTCAACTTGTCTATTATCCAAGGATGCATAAATTTGTGGTATGCTCCTAGCCACATCATTGATTGTGCTATCCTCTTGGACGATGTAGACCCTCTTATTGCTCTATTTCCTATGCAGACAATCCCTTAGCAGATGTTCCTCTCCACAACCCCAACATTTCAAGGGTTCTCTATTCGTGTTATCAGTCTTACTTGGAACTGATTCGAATGGTTTATTTCTACTCTGGGATAGAAAATTTTTCTGATAAACACTTCTGGTAGGAAGTCTCATCCTAGATCTCTTCCCATGGTTCTTAATCTCGAGGGTTTATGTTGAAATAATGTAACTGCGAAGAGCATTCTTATTATTTTGTTATTGGATTAAATCCCCATTGTGGATTAATCATGTCATTATTATTATTTTTATTATTAGATTAATCTCCATTGAGGATTAATCAAGTCGGTAATTGTATAAGGACCAAATCCCCTTTTGCGGATTGGTCATCGGATAATTATAATGTAAAGAATAAGAAGTCGGCCCCAGCAGTTATAATGAAAGGGACAGATTTAATTAAAGGTGGATTTACCCACCCAGTGAGAGAGGTCGGCCCAGCCAGTTGGTGACTCTTCACACGTGCCAGATTAGTATAAAT